>JAUELE010233673.1:0-11872 GCA_031471655.1 Diodora aspera
TGGCCACGAGTGAAAATGTTCTTTTGGTGTGCGCGGAAAAAAGCTACTTGCTTAACTCTGTTGGTCAGAGCGCATGCGTGACCCATTGATTTAGGTCACATAATCTTCGCCCCAGAGAGGATTGAAAATGGCGGCGCCCAGTGAGTGTGTTTCCGAGGCACTACTAGAGGACAAATCTTTAGACATGTGGCCTGACCATCCTTGTTTATATGACGTGCGATGGGCAGATAAAAAAAATGCGAGTTGAGGGAAAAGGCAATCACTGACTCGATGTGGGCCGCCATTTTGATTTTGGTCACATGTTCTTTACTTTCCGTTTGTTTCCATCTTTCATAAAGCCAGGAAGGAAGCCATATACTCGTGTATGCGGGGGAGCAACTAAAACCTACTTGCTTATGCTCAAAATCACGAATGAAATTTGGCTGAGCTTGTAGCTCCAGTGCACGCGGGGCATTAGAGAAGCTGGTGGTGAATGACGTCATTAGTGACGTCATCACACAGCATGCGATGTTTGCGCGCACGTATGTATGCATTCTCGAAATCCAGGGCATAATTGACTCCGCCAACGTCAGTCACGTAGTCTGGATGTACTCCTATTCACCATGGTCGCTTTGTGTGCATAGAAAGTCCCAATCTGCTAAATATAAACAACCAGTGAAATGTCACATTCTACTGCAACTCTTGATAAATTTTAAAGACATAATGTCTTTACTTCGCTGAGTGTTAGGAGAGACGATCCACATGGTTGGATGCAAGCTTTCGCTATGGAAGTTCCGAAACGATCGTTGTGAATAGAAGTAATTCCAGGGTATATGACGGACGTTCGTGGAGTCATTATTTTCTAGATTTTGAGGATGGCATGTAGTTTGGTTTGTGTGAAGTGACATCAGCAACTCAATTATTATAAAAGTGTCGGACGAATCTTGAATTCTGGAAGCCTCACCTGATTCCTGGAGCTATGGCAACATCCTGAACGTTAGTCACATTAACAATCTTCTTGGTACCCATGTATATGCCGTTTGAAGTCACGTGGAACCTGGTGTGGGATGTTTTGTCACATCTTTGGAAACGCAGAGCATCTAAAATAAAAGTCACGTTATGTTCAACATAATAATAAAAATAATAATTTGCATTCTATTTTTAACAATTATATTTTACTCTTTAATACAAATAAGGACATTACAATGCACACTGATCAACATGCATTGAACTTGCAAAAACCATACAACTCAAAAAAACTTTAGAATCACAAACAGTGTTAAGAAAATTCTATTAAAACCCAAAACTCACACGGTGTTCGTCAACGGGTGCATGTTTAAAGTGACAATCCAGATTAACACGTGCAAATGCTGCATGCGCCGATACATCGTGCATTTTAGATTTTGAGGAACATTTCGAGTGAAGCAATTTTTTTCTGAAATTGCAGCATTAAATTTTCACCTGACCGGTAATTGGTAAATTTCTGGTTGTAACACTACTGCATGAACATACCCTTTCTGCAATAAGCTCATTTAGCTGGTTCCGTCAAACTTTCAAACAGTTAAATCGATGATATTAGTTTATGCATAACGTAAATCCTTTAAATTGAAATTGAAATTGAAATTGAAATTAAAATCTGGACGCCTGCCTTGATTGAAAGCCTGCCTTGAATAAACGCCTGTCCAACAACCTTCTCGAACACATTAAACGCCTACCTTGAATAAACACCTGCCTTGATAAAACACCGGGATAAAAGCGAATCTGATCATGACTAAAATTGATACAGTAAGTTCAGAAACCTTAAACGTCTTTCAAATATCTCACCGAAAAATAAATAAATAAAATTAAACATCTGCCTCAAATAAATACCTGCCTTGAATAAACACCGACAAACACCAAACGCCAAGGATTTACTGTTTTTGAGATTTGACCCCTAACTTCTTTTGAGAAGTATATAATATAAGCAAAACTTATTGAATATGAATAAAACGATTATATAATTTTGCAATGGTGATCATGTATTAAATATACTCTCATGTGCTCTTGAAAGTACATGCATATTGTTTACTCTCATGTACTCATGAAAGTACATGTACAATGTTTTAAAATAATATATTCCATTATATGCCATAGCATTGGCGGCTAGAGGGTTTTTGGCTTGTATGGGTCTGTGTTGGACTGTGTAAGACATGGTCACCACCACCCCAACCCTTTTGAAATTGCTTCTCCCACCGCTGCACGCATTATAACCTGGGTAAATCCATTTGGAGGTGGATGATGTCTGTGTATTCTTCAGAGTTGTACACATAATTATGCCTGTGCTAGTGATCCAGTGAACCTTGCCATCTGCCTCACAGAATTCCATGGACTTGATTTCCGGCGGAAGCTGCAAGATGCGTTCTGACTTGGCGGCCAAGTCAATGAGGAGGGTACGGCTGTTACTCGGCGTCTGAAGTAAGAGAGCTGGGTCGTTGCCTGGTGTCTCTTGGTAAGCTGAGAACAAAACGGCGAGCATGTTAATGCAGAGCCAACGATAGAGAGACAGAAGCAGATAAGATAAAGAAAGAGAGACAGAGAGAAGAGTGAGTGGTTATCGACCATCTTTCGGTCATATTATCATGGTTTCACCTATATTACGTAGATGCTGTGGAGGGTTGGTTAAGGTACCAGGAGGTGGCCTTCAACAAACAAGACATAAGTGACTGACAAAACAGGTGGAATAAGTACATTACACAACAAGGGGACTGTGTTGAAAAATATCGATATGTTGCAGAAAAAGTCCAACTCGATCCATGCTAGGATTAACACTTATTTATTTTGACATCTCTTCGTATATCACGTAGGTTTCAGGGTTCAATCTCCTGGCAGAAAAAGAAATAACCCAGGGCCCTGTTTCACAAAGCGATTTTAGCCCTCAATTTATCAAGAGCCATTTGAGACATTTCATTGATTGTCTTTAGCAGATTTGGACTTTCTATACACACTAAACTACCATGTTGGATAGGAGGACATCCAGGGTTTATGACGGACGTAAGCGCAGTCATTATACACGAGATGTCAAGGACGGGACCATTGGTGCTTGGATGTTTAGTAAAAAAGAGACCTTCGATGCTGACCAGTGGCTTAAGGTCACCTGACCTCTGGCTCATATTAAGAAATCATGCACGAAATTACTATTTCATACATAATAAAATTGGTTTGCTTACAGGAGCAAATGACAATTCTCTTGACATGTATATTTGCATAGCCAGTAATTTACATAGGAGCAAATGTACTTTTACATGACCTCTGCAGGACTTGCAACTTTACCCCTGAAGTATACTCACATATGTGAATCCGTTCAAATGACGCATTTACTAACCCAGTGTAAATATACTCACGAGTGTATCTATATTCACATGAGTAAACGCCTGCTGGCGAATAGGACAATAGTGAGAGGCAGAGTAAAAGAGACAGAGGTATTTAAAAGGAGAGATACTTGAAGACACATTACTCAAAATGAGAGAGACAACAAAAAAAGATACAAGTCGAGGAGCAACAAAAACGGGTGAGAAATAAGCAGAAAAAGAAGCAAAAGGCTTGGTTTTAGTGACGATCCTGGCTGCAGTGACTGTATTTTGAAGTGACCAAACATCTTATAAAGAAACATCTGACGACTCTCGTCCACTTGAAATGAAGGTTAAAACTAACTAACTAATGTTTTCTTCAATTGGGTATTCCTACCTGCTTTGTTTCTCTGGGGTTTTCTCCATCTGTTGGCATTCACATGCAGTTTGTCTTTGGTTGACATCATCTGAAATCAAATCAGGTGAAGTTTCAATCCATCCAGCATGACCCTGCATACTGACGCGCAAAAGAAACCCTACAAATAAAACAAATATTCAATCTCTTATCCAGTGCTACGTGTCTTTGTGTTGCTGTTCATCAAAAGTGCCTACTGTCATCGATCATAATTTGGCTCCCTTATTTTAAACCAACGCTCTCTTGAACACATATATTTTACTTACGTGTGTGTTTCTTCGGTCGCATTTCAAAGTCTTGTATCGTTATTTTGGAACATCGGTATAACATAGCTGATTATATAGAGGTTCCAACGTTTCGACCATCCAATGACGTTCGCGAAGACTAACATTACATGCAGTGTGTTTTCTTAGTTACATGAAAGACACGTTTGGATACCACAGGATGCATATGGCGGTGCACTCGAACCCAAGGGTTTGAATCACTGATTGGTCAGTCGATTTAAGAAAAAAATTGAAAATTATGTTTTGCTAATTTTTCTAATCATTTGCCCAGTGTTTCAGTCTGCAATTATCCAGAAATTAAGTTGATTCGGCAAAATTCGCCCCTTTCATATTTGTGTACTCCTAGTGCACTGTAGTAAAACAACGTGTATGCTGAAAGTAACGTGCATACACCCAGCTGGCGAACGGACACAGTCTTCGGAAAAACGCGAGAGCCAAGTCATAAAACAGTATATTTTGCAATTTGTATTTTCAAATCACCAGACCTCCAGCTTAGCACACATGCTTGTTGAACTGCCTGACGGATTGTCTGAAGTTATGGTTTGGCAGATTGCCTAGGTTTTTGCATAATACTGGTATTCCTCACTGTATAAAACTGCTTTTTCCAATTGTATAATACTGATATGCCTCACTGTATAATTTTGGGATTCCCCATTGTATAATACTGGTATTCTTCACTGTATGATACTGATATTCCCCACTATATTATGCTGGTATTCGTCAATGTATTATGCTGGTATTCCTCAATGTATAATGCTGGTATTCCTCGCTGTGTAATTCAATGTATAAACAATGGTGAAGACCATAAATATATATACATGTTTATGATGTCATTAACAATGCTGATGATCATGATATTGATGATGAAGACGATGACGATGACGGTTGATTTTGATGATGATGATGATGATAACTATCATAACTTCGATAATAATCACGAAATCTGTCACAATGATGACGATGGTAATGAGGACAGAGACAATTAACTACGAAGAAAATACCAATAATGACAACAATGTCGATGATTGTCGATACCAATTGTAAGAAATACGAAATGATGATGACCACATTGACAATGACGACATCAATAAAAGTTGTACATGCAATAAAACTCAAACAAGAAACTTACGGTTTGTTCTTTGAGCACGATCCATGCAGTGTATCGTTGAGATGTACCAGGGTCAGTCACAAATTCACATTTGACTGCAGAAATGTGGCACTGGAGCGAGTTTTGGCTCGCATATTGCAGAATACAAAGTAACTCTGAATTGGCCGTACACGAGAGCTTCTTGGAAGTACTGCGTCGAGAATTGATATCAGACCATCGACGCAGGTGAACATTCTGAACCAAAGCTCCAGTCAGATCAGCCAAGACAGAAAGTAGTATGAGCTTAAACAGAAACGTCCAGTCCATGTCTGTTCGTTCAGAAAATAGTTTCGTTCCGAAGAATATACGCTAGTCTTCACTTGTTAACAGCTTCACTGAATAATGCATGGTAGTTTTACTGACACCATCTGACACCTACATCATGACGTTTAAGATAAAGATTATGTTTTCAACAACTTTACTGAATAATACATATTACTGGCACCATATGGTATCTGCGTCATGACGTTCAAGATAACGTTCTTGTTGGCATAAATGAAACATGTACCAGTGGAAATGAGTAAATTATGTCGATGAAACCACGTTCTCTCTATCTTTTTTCTCTCTACCTCTCTTATATGTCTCTATCTTTATGTTCACCTCTGTTATCTGTCTCTATCCTCCTCTTCACCTCTCTTCTCTGTCTCTTTCTTTCCCTCTACCTCTCATCTCTGTTTCTATCTTTCTTTCCATCTCTCCTCTGTCTCTATCTGTCTTTCTATCTCTCATCTCCGTCTCGATCTCTCCTCTCCTCCTCTATCTTTATCTCCATCTCTCCTTGCTGTCTCTTACTTTATCTCCATCTCTTCTCTCTACCTCTATCACTCTCTGCATCTCTCCTCTCTATCTCTATATTTATCACCATCTCTCTTTTCTGTCTATATCTTTATCTCCATCTCTCATCTCTATCTTTCTCTCAATTTCTCCTATCTGCCTCTATCTTTCTTTCCATCTCTCCTCTGTCTGTATCCTTCTCGCCATCACTCCTCTCTGTATCTGTTTCCCTATCTCTCCTCTATCTATATTTTGCTCTTCACCTCTCCTCTCTATCTATATATTTCTCTCCATCTCTCATCTCTATCTTTTTTTCTCAATTTCTCCTATCTGCATCTATCTTTCTCTCCATCTCTCCTCTCTGTATGTATCCTTCTCCCCATCTCTCCTCTCTGTCTGTATCCTTCTCTCCATCACTCCTCTCTATCTATATCTTTCTCTCCATCTCTCCTCTATCTATAGTTTGCTTTTCACCTCTCCTCTCTATCTATATCTGTCTCTCCATTTCTCCTCTCTATCTATATCTTTCTCTCCATCTCTCCTCTATCTATATTTTGCTCTTCACCTCTCATCTCTATCTATATCTTTCTCTCCATCTCTCTTCTATATCTATAGTTTGCTCTTCACCTCTCCTCTCTATCTATATCTTTCTCTCCATCTCTCTTCTCTATCTATATTTTTCTCTTCATCTCTCCTCTCTATCTATATATTTCTCTCCATCTCTTCTCTATCTATATTTTTTCTCTTCATCTCTCCTCTCTATCTATATCTGTCTCTCAATCTCCCATCTATCTATATCTTTCTCTCCATCTCACCTCGCTGTCTCTATCTTTCTCTTCATCTCTGTTCCTCCCTCCGTTTAGTTTTTTTTCTCCCTTCTACAGAGTTAGATTCAATTATTTTATAAAAGCTGGCAGCAGCATAATTCATGATATATATAACGTCTTCAGGGAATATGTCCCGCCCCAACCGCCTCTCGAAAATTGAAACAACAAAATCACCATGCAAAATTAAACAATCTCAGCCTATTCCACGTGTTTGCATTACATTTCTTGGGTTGATTTGGTGCTAACATGTAAATGGGCGAAGTGGCGGGAGGGTGGGATGTGGCTACCCGCAGGAGCTCCCTGGATCCAGGTCTGCTCTATAAATCCATATATCTCTTACTTGCTTCTATTCTTTCCCTCCCCTCCCCCCACCTCATATACACACGCACAGAAAAGGCAAGACGCACTCTTAACGGACTCCTGTACATTTCACACCGAAATAACTCAAACCATAGTGGCATGTCTTTGTAACAGTCTTGACACCACAACAAGAGAATATGAATAAGTGCAAGAGAATATGAATAAAAGATTATCTAAACATACGCTGATAGCAAAAGAATAGAAATTCTCACCTATTTGGACACAGTTATTGACGAAAAAGGCAATTATCTTCTCCATATCGCCTTTTCCCGTGTGAAAATGGCGAAATGATTGCACATGCAGAAAATGCATGACGCGACGTTCAGGTTTCGTCCTCTTGTTTGGACATTGGCGTGAGGTTAATACTGAGTCTGTGGGGCGTCTTGTATAGCGCTAAATCCATGCTGGTAAAGCTTGCACAGATCGCTTCACATTATTACCCTGGTGTAACTCAAGCAGCCTTCTCGGGAGCTCAGGGTTCACAACACTCCTGATCGATGACCAGGTACCCAGTTTCAGCTTAGGCAGTTACTAACAAAGTCACTTGGGACACCACTGACATTGTGACGTCTTAATGACGTCAGCCTCTCCAGTCAGGGAGTTCCAACCCTTGAAGGCGTGAGAGTGTTTGCGACGAGAGCCGATCACCCACCCAACTACTATTAGGGCACGACGTTGCTTAACTTCGAAAGCGAGTGACCCACTGCGGTGCACAAGACCAACTCACCACTCACTCATTTGTGACCCATAAGCATCTCTGACGCGATTGGATGGCTATCATTGCAGGGGAGGTAACTTTACTCTTGTGGACTACTTTTGACAGGGCGTGGGATGGCACAGTGGTAAGCGCATCGGCCCAGCAATCTGCCGGCCTAGGCGGTAGTCCGCCCGGGCACCTCTCTTTCAGCCAGGAGAGATATGACAAAACCCATTTGATTGCTAAAACCTATATAAACACAAACCCAATTCCCATTCGATATTATTATGTCTGAACAAAAGTTTTAAAAAAATAATTAAATAAACTAAAATAAAGCAAACCAAATGCTAAAAAGAAAACAATAAAACAAAAAATTACTGCTACTTCTCCTTTGTCTCTTACCCTACAATAATACCTGCATTCACAACAAACACAAACCTCCTTCCTGGCTCACGCCTTTCACATGGGACCAACATACCAACACTCTTCTCCCTCCCTTTAGGCAACGTATCCCCTGTGCGCCTAATCAACATATCTGGAGTGTACACGTTGAACAATAACCTCTCTCTTTCAGTTCTCGAATATATTTAAGTTGTGAGCCAATCGACTTCAGGGCATAAGGCATCTGGACACCATTTGCCGATTCATGGCCAATATGTCAATGGAATGTAGTAAAGCTAACTCATGGGAAGTTCCGGTTGCCTGTATGTATGCCAAAGGAGGATTGCAGCTGAAGCAAGAACCTACTATGACCATTAACAATTTCATAGGACGAATGGCGTTTTTGAGCTTACAAGTCTTTATCAGTAATTTCAGTAGGTTGAACAGCTGCGCACGAATGTGCAGACCATAGGACCGAACCCCGCCGTTGCTATACACATTGATGATCATCGTGATGATATCTCCCCTTGGTTCATCAGTACCAGCCGAAATTCCCAGGAGTCATCGCATCATCTATCCAGCTCAGTAACATCACTACTGGGCCGCAAGGTTGCAGACCGCACCGTGACACCATCAGCCGGAACGACACCCAAATTATTGTCTATAAAATGTTATTAAGTTAAAGGATGTAAGGATGTAATTTTAAGCGAAACTTTTGAGAGTTCTTTTATTTGGCTTTTCTAATATTAATTCGGCTCAGTAATGATATCTAGGGGCGAGGTGGGGTGACACTATGAGTTCCCGCACCAGAGGCTCGTTGAGGAGGCAAGGCGCTTAGTGTGCCTCGTATAGATCCGCTTGGTCTAATAGCCAAGGCGCCTTCTTTGCTTTCTAGTCCTGAACGTGCCTCTGGTGACACTACTAGTCCCAGTGACGTCACTGATCCAGCTCCCAATTTGTGATGCATGCTTTCCTCGTGCAATAAAACCGGCTGTGTCCCAGCTCAGCAATGTTGGAAAGGATATGTAAAAATATCCACATAGGTCGTGATCACGCCCGGAGAGGTATGTAATATTGCTACAGAGTCCATCACACCGAGAGAGGTATTTAAAATATGCATTGGATGATAATGCATTCAAACACTGTCCATTACCTTTTAGTAATGGACAAGCCAATATGAAGCCTATGAAAAAGTAATTTGATGACATTAAGTTTAAAATGGATACACAATGAACACGGAAACTGTTAACGTTAATCTGAGTGGGCGTATTTAAGTACGTTAGTATCCTGGAAACTCTCTGTTTGTGAAATTGAGAGTTACTCGAACATGAACCTACATGTATATGTAATATTACAAAAGAGTCCATCGTGCCTGAAGTAGAGCCTATATTATTACAACAGAATCCATCACGCTGAGAAAGGTATCAAATATTACAACAGAGTCCATCGTGCCTGAAGTAGAGCCTTTATTTGCATATAGCGAGCAGTCAGTTGAAATCCAGAACTCACAGATGTGAGAGCACAATGTGTGTTATTGATGTGGCAAAGACTGTCGTCTCTTTCAGTGAATATTTTTCGCTCCTTCTTTGACGTCGTGGGAGGGGGCCGAACGATGAATGCTTTCTCAAACAAACTGAAATGAAAAATTGCACTACTGCTACTGCTGCTGCTGCTACTACTACTACTACTACTACTGCTGCTGCTGATACTGTTTGTACCTCTACTGATGCTGCTACTACCACTACTATTATATAATAGCACAACAAATGTAATGTAATAGATCACTTGTACCGATTAATTCCATACTATTGCATGCTCCAAGCGCACACAATATATCATGACATGTCATAAGCGTCACTAAGTAAGTGAGTTTTGAGAGAGGATCTGAAAGACGACATGGACTCTGAAAGATGACATGGACTCTGAATGACGACATGGACTCTAAAAGATGGCATGGACTCTGCAAGACGACATTGACTCTGAAAGACGACATGGACTCTGAAAGACGACATGGACTCTGAACGATGACATTGACTCTGAAAGACGACATGGACTCTGAAAGACGACATGGACTTAGAAAGATGACATTTCCGTAAAAATGGTGAGTGCATTCTACAGTTTAGATGCTGCAGGGACAACAGACCGTTCCCACAAGAGACACACATAACTGGATTGTTCTTCCTAAGGGAAGTAAGCGGGTTGGTCTATATAATTGATGAAGATCCTTATGATATCGAGAAGCACATCCGAACATGGACACAATGCTTTAGATAAGGCCACATAAAAAAACAACATCTTGTTTCTCATTACTATTCTCTAATTTTACTGGGGAGGGAAGGAGGGAGGATATTTTTTTTATATTTTATCATTTATTTGAGTAGTTATATATCGAAAAAGTTATATGTCGTTCAGCGAGGCATGTTCTGCTAATTTGAAGCCAAACAATGGCTTTGGAACAGATTCGCATCTGACATTATGAACGACATGATTGGCTGATTTAGTTTGGCACACTTAAACGAAATCAGATTAGAAAAACAATTGAAAAAATCTCGTTCTTATCAGTACTTAAAAATAAAAACAAATCGTCACTAAATCGTTCCTGTCACTTAACTCATAATTAAATTAGTAATAATATTTTGTTGGCGAATTGGACATCACTCTAAAATTTTGCTTAGAAACTTTTTGAAGATTTGAGGATTATAACCTGGATTGTTCCTCCACCTAAGCTGCTGTCCCAACTGTACTCGTAGACCTTCGAGAGTTGACGGTGTCCCCTTACGGAGCTCATCCAAGTGACTTTCCTGCAAATTTACGGCATCATCATCATCAATCCTAATCATAATCAATTTATAATCATATTACGGATCATCATTAGCAATCATCAATATCATCATCGTCTTCATCAGTCATGTTGACGAGTTTCATCATTATCATCATCATCAATCATACATCAATAATCTTTGTCATCATCACCACCACCAGCACCACCAGCAACATTAAAACTAGCTCCACCCCACCACTACCATCTATCATTCATCATTCCAAAGCACCATCATCCTCCCCATCATCATCATCATCAGTATTATCATCATCATCATCACCAGCATCAAAACCAGCTCCACCACCCACAACTACCACCTATCATTCACCAATCCCAACCACCATCATCCTCCCCATCATCATCATCATCATCATTATCATCATCATCATCTCCAGCATCAAAACCAGCTCCACCACCCACCACTATCATCTATCATTCACCATTACTTACCATCATCCAACCCATCACCATCATCCAACCCATCATCATCATCATCAGCAGCATCAAAACCAGCTCCACCACTCACCACTATCATCTATCATTCACCATTACCAACCACCATCCTCCTCCTCATCCTCATCATCATCACCACAACCACCACAACCGCCACCACCACAACCGCCATCATCACCCTCACCATCCCAATCATTACCACTACCACCACCATTATCATTACCACCAACACCCTTCTCATCATTGCAGTCATCGTCATTACAACCACTACCACCATACGTTATCCTCACCACCATTACCACAACTCTCCCCATCAGCATAGCCATCATCATTCCCATCATCTTCATCATCATCATCATCGTCATCACTAGTACAATTACCACCACCACCACCATCTGCACAACCACC
>JAUELE010233684.1:0-11871 GCA_031471655.1 Diodora aspera
CAAAAGGTGCCTCATTGTGACAGGGGTGATATGCGTCTCGGCTTGCAAGCTGTCACACCTGTCGGGGAGAGGATGATCCTTGAGTGGCATTTAGAAGTTATGAGCTATTCATGACACACACTTTTTATGTTTAGAAACTTCTGAGTTTATTCATAGCGACGTTTCAGTATGAATAAACCCAGAAGTTTCTAACCATAAAAGTGTGTGTCATGAAGACCATAGGATGTTATTTTAGAGCTGTTTGCGGAATTTTAGTCAAGCTATACGACTAATATCAATAAAAGCTTTACATTTAAACTCATAGGCAAAATAAAGTGTACACATTTAAACTGTGTTGTTCTCAGAATATGTCAGTCAAAGTGAGCAAACTGGTATTAGGCTTACAACGGTTGTTCAAACATTGCAAATCCATTCTCCAGAACCCAACAAATCGGTTGTAACGTGCAGTGGCATGACAAAATACAACGAATCGGTAGGTAATCATCACAAGTAATAAAATGATACCGAAGATTTGTCACGACTAACTGTCACGACTAAGAGAGAGAGAGAGAGAGAGAGAGAGAGAGAGAGAGAGAGATTCCACTGTCCTCGAGCATTGATCGTGAGAATGTTTCAACAGATTGGTAGTACACAGGCCAAGACCCTGCAGACCACGAGTGACACCGCCACAGGAAAACGGGCATCTGCGCACTTACCATCTGCGCAACAGATTGGCCACGGCGATGGAAACGGCAGCAACTGCTTTAGGACACCGTATCAGTCGACGCACAGTGTTATGACGTCTACGTGCTGCAGGTATCAGAGCTTGCCGACCTTCGCGTGGAATGGTCTTGACCTTGGAACACCGACGTCGAAGAGTACAGTGGGTCATGGGAGGAGGACGTTGGAAGGTCTGTACCTGGCAGAGAGTCCTTTTACTGATAAAGGAAGGTTTGACCTGTTTCACAACAATGCTCCAGCCCGAGCTAACGTCGAAGAGAACGTTTGGCGCCATGCTGTATTTTAAAGAAGTCCATCCGCATGATAGAGGCGTTGTGATGGTTTGGGGCGGGATTTGCGGCAACCAACGGACGAGACTTGTTATCATCCATGGCAACCTCAACGGCCATAGGTACAGAGATGAGGTTCTTCAACCCGTGGTGCTGCCATTCCCTCGCCAACAGCAACAGGAAAACACTCCTACAGCACGACAACGCTGGGCCTTACACGGTCAGTGACGTCCAGCACGCTCACCAGATTTGAATTCAATCAAACACACCTGTCATCCTCATAATCCAGGGCATAATGACTCCGCCAACGTCCGGCATATACCCCGGATGTACTCCAATTCACCATGGTCGTTTACAAGTTGAACTAGTTGAACAAGTTTATTTCGTGTGTGTAGGCCATCGGCCCATGTACAAAATATATACATGAAAATATTGCTTCAGAAATGACATGAACATAACAGATAAAAAGGAAAGGTATATACAAAGACAATAGGCTGGAACTGTACAACTGTACATGAATTAAGTATTTACACATCGTACACTCAGGGCACATTTTATAAACTTAGCGCAATTGATAAGTATATCTATATCAGTAGAATTAAGTAGCTTATGATATTTAGCTATTAGCGTTAAAGTAAACCATCATATAGAATCGTTCTCTGTACATGACATATGAATTACACTCAAAAAGAAAATGGAGTTCATCTTCTATAATATTCCTGTTACACATTTGACATAATTTATTTACATTTCCACTAAATTTAGATATAACATTACAACATAAGGGCAGTTCATGTAATCGGAAAATACACAAATATCTTCTGTATTCTTTTGCACATTAAGCACATAAAATTCTACATCTAATAACGATTTAATAGACTTATAATATGTCATATGGGACGAGTCATTTATCTGACTTAGTATACTATGCTTCTCGCAGTCTACAAGCCTCTGTTTGAAAGTTATAATAAATTGTACAATACCACCTACATCCTGACTCAACCAGACAAAACCAAAACCATGATGCCCATGTGATGCCCAGGTGCACCTACCAAAAAATCCAAGTTTCTCATGAGAATATAACATTGTTTAGGATATCTATAGTTGGGCATGTGAAGTAGCTTACACCAGTATTGGATACATTTAATATCATAATCAACGCATATACCATATCCTGGGGTTAAGGTTAGTGTAGGGCTAGCTCAGAGATAGTCGGGGGTGTGGCTAGGTGAAATGCGTATTAATTATAATGTGATTTCGAGGGAGCGATTCCATTCTGTATTGGGTTCCTATTAAGGATTCGTTGTGCATTTGACTAACATCATTTGTATTGATCTTTTCAGCATGATGATGTGTCAGTATCTGATATCAACAATCACGGACAAGTACGTCATTAGACTAACAATAGAAGAGATTGACATCCCAGACTGTGAAGGAGACAGCTTAGAAATATTTGACGGTATGTTTAAAAGAAAATTATTATGGTGGATTGTTTCGTCAAAGTATACCAAATGTATAGGGGTACACGTTTGTAATTTGATTAATGTCCCCTCTCTGACCAACATCTCGTAATTTTATTTCTTTAGCTGAATTAGTCACTAAAGTGAAAGCAGACGGAATTCTTTAATGAAACGTATATGCAGCTTGTTAAGATAATACTCTAAGGGTCTGTATGAGGTCCTTTCAGTTTATATTAGGTATTGAGGTAATAACTGTAATGTCTAGTGTTTATAGTTTAAATGTTCCAATTTATGATTCAAAATGCTGAGGTGTATTAAGCTTCTGTTGTCACACCCGGTTAAAAATAAAATTTTCTTTTAGCATGAAACAAACAGTTGTAACTTACACTGAATATTATTAAAGTGTATTATTTCCTTTTAAAAACCTATATATTTGTATAGGTCCAACAGACAAGTCGCCTGTTATTCTCAAAACATGCGGATACAGCACGACGACACTCGAATCTAAAGGTTATCAAGTTCTGGTCCGATTTACCTCGGATAGAAACATTGCTGGAAAAGGCTTTACGATGAAATACAAATCTGAGTATAGAAGTGAGTAAATACCAATGAAGAAGGATACATAAACAAAACGATTAGTCAGCAGGAAATGACGTTAATATCCATATGCAGTCAGTAGCACGCCTCAGTTGGGTTGACAGACGGGCAAATCTGTGTTTATTAATTGTGGAGGTCAGTCAGAGCATTCGTATGTGTGGTAAGATCAATATAATTTACAGTTCTGTATGGAAATACTGCATTGTCAGATGACATTAATGTGAAGATTCTGTAATATTATGTCCAAAGGTTATTTACCTTAAGCCAACGTTTTCATTAAACGTCGTTTCATGCCGCCCGGGTTTTTGTTTACGTTTGTACTGATGCCTTACACACATTGATGTTCAAACATTTTCATGTACTATATTCTTTTCGCCACTGTATGCGCAGGGTATTTTTGTTCTGGTTCGCATCGCAGTTTGCTAGTCAATTTTAGCTGATTGGTAGTCAATTTCGGCTAATTTGAAATCAATTGTTCATAAAATGGTGACCAATTTCTATCAAATGTTTATCATTTTTGTCAGAAGGGGAAAACTTCCAATCAGAAATTTCAAAACAAAAAATACCCTGATGTGTAGTAAACAATCTGTATTGCGAAAGGTCTGAAATTGGCATTTCATGCCTGCTGACCAATCGCATTCACTTTTTGCGAATAAATATTGTTTAAAGCATATCATTTACAACAGACCGATATGCATAACATTAAATTATCTGCGCTAAGCAAAACAAAAAGATTAGATATATATTGGAGTCACAATTACATGTATGTTTCATTTTTGCTTGAAACACTCATCAAAAACACATACTAGTATTGTAGCTCGAAATGAGAATTAAGACATTCTGCTGAAACAAGATTTAATGGAAAAGTTGAAACCGCCTGATTTGTCCGCACATCTTAAATGCATGACAGTGCAAGACACCTCTTCTAAATTCACTAATCGGAGTAACAGATACGTAAAATCGAGCCACAGTAGACTTCGAAGGACCATACAGATAAAGGCCTCCCCAAACAATCCCAGAACCTTGTAAACACCGTCACGTTCAGTGACCATGTATACACTGAGCATATCGTTGTCCTCTTCGACCATCATGAAAATCTAAGCAGAGACTGGTTTCACCGTGAACAAAATTGACTGTCAGTCATGTCTGTGCCAGCTAACATGTTCATGAGCCCAGTGCAGATGAGTGGAGTTTTACAGCTGACGTTTCAGATTTCAAATGTGCTCTGTAAAGGCTGTTTCTCAATGTTTGAGGTGTTATCTGCACACATGTTTCCGCACTGAACTGTCTATTGAAGGATGGAGAACTCTCACGCGGTCTGGGCGTTGGACTGTGGCTCTTGGTCTTCCTCTCATTAAAGGACGGGCGTTTGTGAACAATTTGTGAAACACCGCAAGTTCTGACCTCCTGTGTGTGTGCTTGAACAGATTGGAACATTCCAGCAGCCTGATTTGCCTCAAGGACCGGGAAATGCCCTGGGGTAGTTTGTAAGTGCTGTCATTGTAAGCGTTGAGGGAGATCTCAGTCCGAAATCTCCAACAAAAATCCGTCACGCCCGTGATCGCTGAGGATGCTGTCAGTTCTACCCGTGCTTACTTCGCGTGTGAGGCACGTCTGCATGTGAAAAGCAAACTTGGCAGCTCATGACGATACTGCATGTGTATTACTTAGAAAAAGTAAACACAGACTGTTATACTTTATCAAGATTTTTTTACCAAGACAGTACCCCTCACCACATATCGTTGACCCCTAAATTGTTTGTTCAGTAACTTGTGAACTGAAGACTAAGTTTCAGAATCCCAAAAGCCTCTTTGCATAGACACACTTTCAAGCAGCAAAATATTTTTAAATTAGAAACATAATATGAATTGCTGCCAGCTTTTATTATTGCAAGTGCAGTGCGTCCTGTATTTTATCCACATCACATTTGTCAAACAGCATAGCCTTTGACTTCCTTTATTTAAGTAACAAAAGTTTGTTTGAAACAAAAAAAATATATATTTATTTATTTAGAGATTTGTTGTTATTTTCCATCTTATATAAATCACAAAGGAGCGAAGACGATGGTATCATTTCTTCTATTTTCAGAATCTGGACCTAGCGCCGGCGTCATTGCTGGAGCTGTTATAGGAACTCTAGCTGCAGTGGCTCTCATTGTTGCCGGTGTCCTGTACTATCGACACAGAAAGTCTTAACTCGGATGCGAACAGATATTCACTACCTACCCGCACTTGCATATATGACCGCCAAGAAGTGTTTAATAAACTGATCACATCAAAGATAATTACTAGTAACTAGGACTGTTGAAACAGTAGGCCTACTGAAGGTGTTCGTGGATCTTATTGCACTTATTGCCTATTTACCTCATTCATATGATCGATCGCTCGATTGACTGATCTCTAGATCAATGAGTGATTGTTTTATCGATCGCTCGATTGATTTATTGATTTATTGGTTGGTTGATTGATGATAATCTAGATGGGAAGGTACAAATGTTCTCTTAGAAAACTTGAACTTGAACTACATGACATTGTATTGTCTTGATATTGCCTGTCCTTGAATAAAAAGTTGAGCAAGTGGATGACGGCAACAGATTCACACCCCCCAACGCCAACAGACAGCACAAACTCACTTGACAATTTACATAAATAAAGAACCTATTGGGTAATAACTCGAACATTTTCTCAAACATTTGCATTTTTCCAGACGGTGCATCTCTTCAAGCAAACATGTATGCTATCTCTTTGAGGTGATACATATTGTTGTAATACTTATACTCACAAGAACAGTTAATGAAGGTAGTTTCATTATTTATTTTTCAGTTGATAAATATAAAATGTGTCATAAACATTTTGTTCACCCGTTTGGCGCAAACATGCCAACGAACCTTAATCTCCCTCTTTGAACTACATTTCAGATTCCTTTAATTAAAACTGAAATCAAACGTACCGAGAATTAGAATATATTTTTTTTAAATAGATACTGTAGTTTTTCTACAATTGTTTACGAAACATATATAGTCGCATGCCATAAGATAGAAAACAATAGTTTGCAAGAGAAAACTCGTCCCCCCCACCCAACCCCACCACCACATATCAAAGGATCACTCCCTGACCAATAAAATGTTTGTTAAATTTAATGTGATGATTTCCTCAAATTGTAACATACACTGATAAAGAAACTGCCATTTGACTCCGCCTCATAAAGCAATCTTATCGCTAAGTTGATCGTTGATTCCTAAAACTGCCCAAACTACATCTTCCTTTCCAATCCAAAAGCAACATTAATCTAACTTACCAGTTCCAAATAGGTAATAATGCTGTTTTCGGGGTTAGAGATAAGTGATTTCGTCGCTGATTGTAAAATCAATGAAGTTGCTAAACTTGATTGTATCTCAGATCATTGTGCAGACTGAGACATTGTACTACAATGACAGGTCGTGTGTCTTTGCGTCTGGTATTAAATTGTAATAGTATGTATACATGTAATGGGTATATAATAGTAATTGATATAAGACTGATATGCTGTATTGTGTGTGATGATACTCTAACCCAGCCTCTCTGTTCATCATATTTGTTTCATGTAATATCGCAGTACGTTACTTGGCATATACATTTGTACATCAAGACTAGTATCATTCATTAGATCGAGTTTTTTAAAAGAAATTGTACCTCACAGAACATTTGTTTTTAGGATTGACATTAAATAAATTGAAAAGTAAATCAATGTGAAAACAGTTGTCTTTTTCCTGACTCTTTGTAATCGACTTGTAATGACTGACAAGTATACATGTAGAAAATTATTGACTTATTAAACGTGCAACCCAAAACATCTGCCTTGATGGTGCAAACGCTGATGGATGGGTGGGTGTCAGAGGTTACATAGAAGCGTATACGTTGCATTCTGACTTTGTACGTTTTGTGCCGTATTATAACTATTTCACTTGTTTTAATATGTATGCGTTCATTCGTCTGTTCTTTCAGCATACGTGTCTACCATGCACGTGGTAGGTTAACCACAGTATAGCAGAGCCTTTGGTGGTCACGGATCACGTGATTTGCCAGTGCGTACCAGGGGTGGCGGCAGGAAATCCCCGACGAGGGGTCTGCAATCTCCGACAAACACACACACATTTTCAATTAATAAAAACACACATGTTCTCCGACATTTCCCCGACAAACTGCTATATTTTCCCCCGACCGGGGAACTGAGGCGCCACCCCTGGTGCGTACAACTCCCCAGCTTCTGAGCACGCCGTTCAACCTTCAGACGGATAAGATTACGATTGTTACGTTCCATCTACCAACTCCATGAGCTGTCTTCTCTCTGTGATGCACAACTGATCAACTGCTGCAGCAGCACCTGCTACGGCTCAAACAGATATTGGATCGTGTTCGGTTTTCTGTGTATTAATAGTATTCTAATTTTATTAATGTTTTACAAAAGCAGATTGTTGCATATCCTTATATGACGTTAGAGGAAGTTGTTCAGATTATGCCTCTTTTGGAATCTCAACCTGCCTTCGATTTTGGAATGTGTTCAAACATGGTTTGAAATATTAGCCTGCCTTCGATTTTGGCATGTGTTCAAACATGATTTAAAATATCAGTCCGCCTTCGATTTTGGAATGTGTTCAAACATGGTTTGAAATATCAGTCTGCCTTCGATTTTGGAATGTGTTCAAACATGGTTTGAAATATCAGTCTGCCTTCGATTTTGGAATGTGTTCAATTTGGAATGTGTTCAAACATGGTTTGAAATATCAGTCTGCCTTCGATTTTGGAATATGTTCAAACCTGATTTGAAATATCAGTCTGCCTTCGATTTTGGAATGTGTTTAAACATGGTTTGATCATGACATCAGATCCGGTAATATTATGTAATAGTTGGGATTCTATTCATATGTATATAATTAGTAGACTGAGATGACCCAAGCTTTTCCAATCCTAATAAACTTGGTGATTAAACAATTTGACTTGTGTTGTGTGTCCTTATATCATTATTGGTGCTAATATGTGTAACAGATTGCAAGTTTATGGTGTCAGTCACATGTTATTAATCAGTGGTATGACGTCAGCAGCCTGGCGTACGCTATTGTGACTTACCGTTATGCCATTGTGTACACAGTGAATAAAGTACTTCATTGTCACGGCATTGTTTCAATTGTAGATATTATTCAACCAATCACCACCGACTACTCCACCAAAGGAAGAGCGTCCCAAGACTCTGTTTTCATAAATATTACGTGTATTTCATTGTCTGCTGCACCATACTTATTATATAAGTTGTTTATAATCAGTTGGAATGTCTTAGCTTCAAGAGAAACGATTTTGTCAGTATCATGTATACTAGTATGCATTCTCTTAGTTGAAGTATTGATACTGACATGCTGAACCCTATGTAAGGCAGCATTATTGGGTACAGCACAGGTATATCCGTCCGTGGTAAGTTTCAAAATTCTGTGTGTCTCACTTTGATACAGCTTGATGCTATTGTCCAAATTATATACTTAGCTATTACATAACTTAGAGCATATCAGTCCTCCCTTTCGAGTTAGTTAGGAATATGTTTGCACAAGGTTTGATCCTCACCCCCGGTACTTCGGTAATATATGTAGTATCTAAGCGTCTATCACACTATGTTCCTACTAGAACTCTCCGCTCACAAGATCAATGTTTCCTCACGGTACCAAACAGACGTCTTTAATCCTTTGGAATGACAATTTAGGACTACGCAACTGCAACACTTTGGAACGCTCTGCATCAGGACATTAAACTAACTTTATCAGTTGCCATCAAGTCCAAACTTAAAACTCACCTGTTCAAACTCGCTTTTGATTAGAATCTTCTTACTTATCTTTTGCTCTCTCTCCCTGTTTTGGTAGGTGCCCTGAGCATGCATTCCAGATTGGAAAATGGCGCGGTACAAGTGTCCATTATTATTATTATCATTATTATTATTATTAGGTTTTCTATTCATATGTAAACTGCCGGGTAAAAGAAACTTATGACGTGTAAATTAGGTTCTATCTGAACGAAAGACGCTGAAATAACTTTGAACGATATAAGGTACATGTACCATTCGACAAAAATATCCTCTGCACACATGGAAGTCACTTTTTGCAGGAGTCATTGAAAGTTGTGCAACAATGAAAATCGCCAAAACATGATTTTGTTCAAAACTGGCCGTGCACGATTGTTGCATGAATACCGGTGTGGGGAAGAGCAAGGATGCAGTATGCAAAAGACCATCAGAGATTTGCCGAGACTCACACAGGCAGAACGTGACAGAACTATTGGTATGGCCAACATGAGAACCTCTCAAAGGCACATTGGAAGAACCTTCAACTGGGGGCAAGCCGCTATCAGCAACTTGTTGAGCTGTTATCGGCAAACATGCCAGACACAAAATTGGCCAAGATCTGGAAGACAAAGGGTCACTACGTATACGCCAGCTGAAGACCGCTATATCCGGACAATCCACCTGCGAAGGCGATTCGTCACTGCTGCGCCAACAGCAGCAGCAGCTATTGGACACCCCATCAACAGACGAACAGTTTTACGTAGACTCACCATGGGTGGTATCAGAGCCTACCGTGCCTTCCGTTGAATGGCCTTGACACCTAACACACCGCCAATAATGAGCAAGAACTGTGGGTCGGTAGCAGCGGTGCTGTTGGGAAAGGATGCTTTTCACGGATGAAGTCGCTTCGACATGTTGGCCGAGTCCGTGTTTATCGACGTATCCAAGATGTGCACGATTATAGTGGTGACGGATTCATGCATGGCATGGGACGGTATCTGCGGTCACCAGATAACAAGGCTCGCATCATCCTTGGAAATGTGACTTGCCAAAGATACAGGGATGAGGTGTTGCGACCTGCTGTAGTGCTATTCTTACGTCGACAGCAAAGGTGCACCCTTGTGCAGCAGGAGATAACACGATCTCATTCCGCAAGACTTGTTGGGGATTATCTGAACAACGTTATCGTCAAAGTATTACCTTGGCAAGCACATGGATCCAATAAAGCATCTGTGGGATCATCTTGTTCGACAAAACGTACCTTCCCCAGCAAATAAACAACAGCTTGAACAGGCTTTATTGGATGAGTGGCGCAGAATTCCTGCTGACGTCATTGGGCGCCTGCCGACATCCATAAGGAGGGGTGGTCACACTAGGGACATATCATATCACATGATTTTACTTTACGAGCACCTTTCAAGGGACCCTGTTTGACTTGTGCTTGTGTGAACTTTAACCCTATATCTCTTTTCGTTCGACCGTATGGCAAGTGGACTATCGATATGGCATTGCATTTTTGTACAGACATCGGAAAAAAGGTTTCCTTTCAGTATTATGATCATCATGTAGTTAAAATCTGTCTTTGTTTATATTTATGCGGCTACTGAACAAGGTGATACGTTTCTGTTGCCCAGTAGTAGAAATTAGTGGACTGAGATGATCTAAGTTTATCCAATTTGAATAAACTCGGCTGTTATCGACTTGTGTTGTGTGATCTTATACCATTAAATATACTTTCCATGAATGAAGCGGTGGTTCAGTCCCTTTCTCACGAGAGCGGATTATTGCATATCATTATGTGACGTTATAGAGGCAATTGTTGTTTAGATGATGACTTTAGTGTTGCAATGGAAGTGAATTATCTAAATTTAGTTCGGCTTCCTGACCGCAAATAATTACTGCATCAAACACGATATATTTGGATGAGTGTGAATATTGTTTACAGTACTGTTAGAAACTGGAACCAATGTGTTAGTGATATTTTGTGTCCCCGCATAGACAGACACGATGCATACGTCGCAACACAATACCAGTTGCGTCTCATGCAATCCATACATTTAATAGTCTTCTTTCACAGGTAAACACGTTATGCTGAAGAGAAGAACTGTGTATCCTATTTCGATCATCGGTTAATCTCTCAATGAAAACTGTTCAGCCTGGTATCTCATCCACCAGGTGACATCTTCCCAAAGTCAAACACTTGTATGCTTTACTCATACAACCACCTTGCACTCCAAAGTTTAACCCCATACACCGTTGGTCGGGCGCGCCTCTCTTACCTTTGGTGGGACACGTTGATTCCATTAGCGCTGCGAAATATGTCTACACCGTGTGTTCCAAACGTTTAACAACCAAACAATGGAAATGGAGGATAATCTCAGCAATTGCTTGATGTGAAGGAAATGTCTTATAGAAAAAAACGCATGCATTCGTACTGTCGAGCAAGTTTCGTGGGCAGTCATTATTGTTTTATGGAATAATGCCAAATTCGATTGGCCTAAATTTCATTGGTTATCAATAGGTTACATAAGGTCATGCTTATTACTGAGTTCAGCGCATATTTGGACCAAGTGTCCCAGGTAAGGTAAACGAGGCACGGCCGACCGTGGGTTTCCGACGGTAAACCCTGACGTGAGTGGCGAGTGTTAGTTGACAGTGGGAGGGTTAACCATGACAGGTGTCAACATCATTGCAATCCAATCAAACCACAGGCAACAAGGTCAGACACTTTCCGACAAGGATTGGCTTGTTGTGACAATACAATTGAGTATATGATCTTCTACTCACCGTACAATTCTTTACCTGTGAAATCCCTTTATTTGGGCAGCATTTATAGCTGTGTTTAAGACCACCTTATGTCAGTAACTAGTTTCTTTTATCATCGATGACCGGCTGAACGACACTACTAATTCGGAAGGCGATTGGCATTTCATCAACCAATGACGATGTGACATTTCAATATACGGTAAGCTACTGAAATGTGACCAGAAATGTGCAGAAAAACCACCTAACCGTACCATGAG
>JAUELE010233706.1:0-11869 GCA_031471655.1 Diodora aspera
ACAGAGACTGATTAAAGGGCATTTTTGACTTGACATACCCAGTGACATTAGGTATCATCATACAAAACTTTAAAAAAACCTGGAAATTGACAGAAATACTTTGAAATTGATTTGATATTCCCTTACAAAATGAAAAGAATGTCTGAAAGGACTCGTGTATTGATAAGTGGTAAAGCATCTTCATGACATTAATTTTAACAATTGCTGTTACTTGTGAAGAGTTAAAGTACCAGTACTTATATGTATGTGCCAGTTGAGTTCAGTTTCCAGTGGAAACTCTAGTTTGCAAGTGTAACGTTGTCGAAGGTTTACGAATATTTTTAAGATTGTCGGAAAGGTTGGAATGCATTTCTTTTTATTTTATGCATAGAGGTCCCAACGAAACATAAACACTGATTTTAACCATATATCCAACTTTAAACAGTCAATAATTCCCGGTTATTTAAACAATATGGTTTCTACTGTCACCACAACAAGACGCATTACACAGAAATGCTTTCCCTTTTTTTCTAAGAGATTGGGTAACGTATAGCTTGACTGGTGTATATGGACGATGATCCTAAGCCTGCTACGTGACAATAATATGGAACATCCTTTGCAACACGCAAAAAATGTGTAAACTGCCTCTCTGATCTTTCGCATAATGTCTCACCAGAAAACATCTAAAAACCGAGTTCACTACATTGAAAGTATATATGTACATGTAGTCTTCATGCAAATGTATTACCCAATTCCGTCACTGGCGTCAAAAAACAACCGTTCAGATGGGCAACTGAAAAGGAATCAAACACAAAACATGTGAAAGCATTTATCGTGGTTGATGAAGATGAAGAACAAGAGTCGTTTGAGTATTGTTTATAAACCCAGTTTTGAAAAATACAATTGCATGACTCATAACATGCATTAATATCTGAGGAGTTCATAACACTCATCGAGCCCAAAACAGATTTCAATTGCAAACAAATTGCTTATATTAAATAAGAATCCTTTATCAAAGGATTAGTCTACAATGCTACTATACATATCTCGCGATCAAAAGGATGTCAAAAATACAGAATTGAAAGAAAGTCGAACTATCAAAAGTGACATTCTTAACACATGTACATTTGGCTGACTTACCGCATAAAAACAACATAACAACACCCAAGAGGTCCATATTCTCAGTTGAAGAAGCAGACATATTTGCTTATCAAAGATATACGTGTGATTAAAGAAGTATGTTATGATGACTCTGAATACGGTCTTAATGGAGAGGCAATTATGTATGACACATACTTGGATCCATTAACTTAATGAGAGTAGTACAAAACTAGGTTAGACAAAATATTTACTTCATCGTAATGGCATCAGCTGTGTGTTTGAAATGAGTCTCGTTATTCTGATAAGCTAAAGCCTTAAATATGATCGCTAACTTTATATTTAATTACCTAATTTGCCTCAGGGACCGCATGAATTCTGCTTAGAATGTGACAGCCTACACTTAAAGCACTGAAGAGGTTAAATGGTCCTCAACTTAAGCCATAGAGGTAGACGAAATAGTCTTTCATCATTTGTAGTTTATTAATATATTGTCAGTTAAATTACCAGACGTCCCACATTATTAATGTATTCTGTTTAAAAAACTTGTTTACGTCGTGGATTCAGGTAGGAACACCAAGAATATAGTATCTCCTGCGCAAAATGTTCTTACTAGCAGCGCCCGACATTTGCAAATCCCTCTTATCACCTAACCTAAACCACCTACAAGATGAACTAGGGGGCTAATCTTAGTAACATGGCGCATACTAGGAAATTGATACCAAAAGGAGATACAAAGGTGGGGGAAGCACGACATCTATCATCTTTTCTCAGCGAAAGGACACGGAATTAAAGATCCTTACAAACATAGCTATGACTCACTGGATAGTTATCATTGTGTCAAGTGTAGGCGATAACATCTTGTGTGATGATTGTTGTGTTCTACTCAAATGAATTGACAGACTATTAACCTAGGGGCGGACGCTTTCTTCACCAAAAGGATTCGCAATAGATTTCAGGGGCTGCGAGGCTACTTTGTGTCCACAATGTAAAACAAACAAAACACAAAACAAAACAAAACGAGTTCAGTCTGCTTCTGTCCAAATCATGAGCGTTTTGTCCGAAACGTTTCACAAAAATTGCATTACAACCAGGGGAGCTCTAACGTCCCACCCCCTCATCCCAACCGCCCACAGAGCTCTAACGCCCCATCCCCTCACCCCAACCGCCCACAGAGCTCTAACGTCCCACCCCCTCACCCCAACCGCCCACAGAGCTCTAACGCCCCATCTCCTCACTTCAACCGCCTACAGAGCTCTAACGCTCCACCCCTCACTTCAACCGCCTACAGAGCTCTAACGCTCCACCCCCTCACTTCAACCGCCTAAAGATCTCTAACGCTCCACCCCCTCACTTCAACCGCCTACAGATCTCTAACGCTCCGCCCCCTCACTTCAACCGCCCACAGTTCATACGCGTATGAGAAGGAGACGATATATTGTTCATACACGCGACATTCACGTCGTTACCCCATTAACTGAATACCCCAGTCATCTGCTGGGTTTGTTTTCACTGTTATGTTATTTTGTGTAAATACTGTAGGAGAGGGCATACTAAGTTGTTATAACTTGCGCCTAATCCATTTCACTTTGTGAATAAAATATGTTTAAATCAAAATCATTGAATAGGCACACGGATCAGTGCCCATAAAAAGTGACTTCTACGGATTAAGGACAGACAAACGCAATGAGATGTTACGGAAATAGTATCACACGCTTGTATGTGAAGGTGTTTACAACTCATACCAAACAGTAGTGTCACTGGTCTAAGGAGGAAATCCGGAGTGAAACATTGCAGTTATAAGATTAACCCTACCACCGCCGGTATCAATGTTTTTTTTCTGTTCTGTGACCACACGCTACGAAATCGTGCACGAACATTACATTAAATTTACTACATGTATATTCACATACAATCCCTCCCTTGAAAAAACAAAGGGAAGTAAATCCTGTGTTGCCCAAGCCAGCAATGTTGTTTAAGGTGTTAAAAATTAGGTTACCCCGGATCACGTAGACAGAGTTTGTCACAAACCTTGAAGCAAAGATGTCTCGGGTTTGTGTGTTAGTATCAATTATCGCCGTTATTTTCAAGCAAGGTATGTGAAATTGAATCGTTTACGTTCGCTTTGCCTGTAGCCATTTGCACCTGATATTCACATATATATTCTCATTCTACACAGTTGTCGGTCAAAATCCTGTCCTTTCACTTTGTTTCAGATCAGTAGACAGGCTTGTTGATAAATAAAACACCATATCGAATCAACCTGCTAGCCACTTGACTACTGGTGTTAACAGATCTAGACCTACCATGTTAAAAGTCCTTCCAAATCGCTTTCAGGGGCGCGAGATGGCCAAGTGGTTAGCGTGTCCGCTCAGTTATCTGCCAGTTTTCGCGGTTGTTGTTCGAGTCCCGCCCGGAGAGACAGGAGACCCGACCGATGTGGTGTTGGTTGAGACCGTGGTGATGTGACTGAAAGATTGCCGAAAACGACTTAAAACCCCAAATCACCCACTCACCCAAATCGCCTGTCAGTGCAAAGAAGTGGAATGGCGCTGGTGAGTTTCCATATTGACTTCGTTGGGGTGTTCATAAATAGTTCGATAAGTTCATGTGTCATCGTCGCCAATATTGACCACACCCAATGCATTACAAGTATATCCAAGGATATATAAAAGAAGATGAAGTTTCTTAAACTAACCAAAATTTGTTGACTGCTCGACTCGGTTTAGACCATGGTTGTCAAACGTTTTTGTGTTTCCAAGTCATATTTCTACCGTATTCAAAACTCTCCATGTCAATATCTCGCATCTGCCCCTTCCGGACATTCTCCTTGCAAAAGTCTTCGATCCAAATATTTAATTATAAGACGCTTGTAGCGCGGCACAGCATAGCTTGTAGGAGCTTTATACATGGACGTTGATTAAGAAAACGGTAGCATTTTCTATTTGACCGAATTTGTCAAATGCAGAATATTTGGTAACATTTATCGTAAATCTATTTTCTACCTGAAGGCTATACACCTTGAAGTTAGCATAAGTACTAAATACATTTAGATAAATATTTAAGGCTTTATTTAAATACACTAAGAAATTAGTGAGCACTACTCACATACAGTAGTTACCAGATATATGGAACACCAACGAAAAGACAGATTATTATAATTCAAAACCTTTCCATAGCAGTACTCTTCTGTGCGTATTTACACACGTTCCATTTTGGATATTAGTCTGGCAATATTTAAATCTTGCATGTTGCCAACCAAATCTGCGAACAGTACTACATCATCAATAAGTAATTATAAATAATAAAGAAGTGATGTATAGATCTTTCACGTAGATCGTGCATATCACTTATGCATATCATTGAATACTAGTGTATAGATTCAGTATGCAAAACCATTTAATATACATGCACACTTTTGCTCTTTTCTAACGATATTTATATACCTCTCCGAAGTAATGGTTTCTCTATTTGCCTCACTAATTAGCCATGCAACAGCGAGAGATGGGCATATATATATATATATATATATGCAAACTCGTTTTAGTAACCCTTTACAGAAAACAAAACAAAACAAAACTCCCTTGGGAACGAAGATGACAGTGTGGTTACAATGAAGGCAGTCGTCGTCCTTGGGGCAAACATATCGGCGGTTCTCCTGATGATCAAGTTACCTTACCTCATTTGAACTGGATGTGTTCGTCCTGGTGAAACGGTTGAAAATCTGCTGAGAGTGTCGTTCACTAAAGATAACAGGTTACACGTGTTTTATGATTCGTTCATTTGTCGTATTACAATGTACATCGTATGGACCAGTCTACATGCTGTAATCGTTGACACGTCCTTTATAATTGTGTTCATTTTTACAGTACTTGCGGTGGATCAGAAAGAAGCATGTGCTATCAATGGACAACCAGGTACATTCATTTCATATCCTTAGTACACGTCAGACAACGATGATAAAGAATGGCTGTAAACGAGAAAACAGTCTGAATCTGAATGAACTGCTCGTCTGTTAATTTCATGCTCGTCTGTTAGTTTCATGATGACAAGCGTATACATTTGTATACATTATATTACAGGTAAACTATTTAAAAGCAGAAATTATTGACATTTTCGTCCTTAACGTCCTGAATATTTGTTTCAAATTGTCGGAGGATGACTTTTTGCAGAGATCACTTTCCTAATAACATTGTTTGAACCACGCGGAATATGTGACAGTGTTGCTGGTATTCTATGTACATGTATAACGTACACAACTCGATACACAGACTAGAGTTTTTCACTGAAATATATTGATCAATAACCAAGTCTTGGCAACCTACCAAGATATGTAATAGTCTATTTAAAGGAATAAAAGTTGCTTTCTATATGACTGGCTACTACGATTTCAAGCTATAAAATTTCTTTATGACGATAACTTTGCCCGTAGCGTTTCTGTTGAGAGACCACGCTTAAATAAAGTCACCATTTAACTTTTGTCTAATTTGTGGATACGAATAACGATTAAATTTAAGCGGCTTTCATACGTGAACAAATTTGTTGACAGTATTTGAAATATATCATTTGTCGTTACAGGCATACCTATATGTGGCGCTAAGAAATCAATGGACTATCCCATAGAAGGATGTCTACTCCTTACCGAAGACATTCTTCACAAGGACTTCTCCACATGTATCTGCCAGTTACGCACCAACCATGATGCACATATAAACATCAGCAAACTTTCAGATTCCTTACAAGAGGACTGGTTTAATATGACTATTTTGTTTCAAGCGCGTCTGTATAGCCAAGAACTGACGGCGGAAAATTTTACTCAAGTAGGTCAAAACTTATACAAGGACCATCCATGGACTATGATTATTAGGAAAGAAGACGCAGAAGCAAAGCGAGCCAGTGTCAATAAGACAATAAAGTGGGTATACCGCTTCAACCCTGACCGTAGGTATATTGAGGTTTCATGAGCATTAATTCTCCTACATGTAAACTGGTGGGCTAGGGAAAGAATACACCTGTTAGATGATCGATTACATGTACACACACAAATAAACCAGTTTTTAAATTGTGTATTCAATATGAGGGCCACACGAAATTGTTCATGCATTGGTATCATTCTCAAAACAGACGACGTACACATGACGTCGAAAGAGGCACGCTAATCATAGTCTACTGGGTGCTATCGCGACACATTTGAATTCGTTTACCAAGTACTGTCATTAACGATATACCAAGTACCGTCATTAACGATATACTAAGTGCCGTCATTAACGATATACTAAGTGCCGTCATTAACGATATACCAAGTATCATCATTAACGATATACCAAGTATCATCATTAACGATATACCAAGTACCGTCATTAACGATATACCAAGTACCGCCATTAACGATATACCAAGTACCGTCATTAACGATATACCAAGTACTGTCATAACGATATACCAAGTACTGTCATTAACGATATACCAAATACCGTTATTAACGATATACCGGTACCAAGTACCGTCATCGCGACATACCAAGTACCGTCATTAACGATATACCAAGTACATGACGTACCGTCATTAACGATATACCAAGTACCGTCATTAACCATATACCAAGTACCGTCATTAACGATATACCAAGTACAGTCATTAACGCACACACCATGCATGAGCACAAAGACTCGCCATCTCGTCATTGGATTTCCGGTTCCATTTCGTCCATACCGCGTCGGAAAACTGCTTTCCATTAGCTGGTGGATTTTGACGCCGTGGGATCTGGCGATTTAGAATCTCAGACGATTTCACAAGTCTTCGATGTGTTTCATGCCGGTTGATGAAGATGCTGTGTATAGAGAAACGTTCACGATGTTCGCAGTCATAAAGTCCAGCGGTGGGTGATTTCGCGTTGTCATGCTGTAGAAATATTTGTTCCTTATTTTCTGTTGACGATGAAATGGCAGCGCGGTAAATTGTAGCTTTGGTGATTAAGCTTGATACGAATGATGACAACTCGAATCTGCTGGTTTCCAAAATTAAAATCAAACCCTTTACAGCACCTCAAGCATTGAGAAGCAACTACCTCAAAATATTCCACCCTAAGACACGCCAATCGAGCTCTGTCATTATCAAATAAATTAAACCTGCTTCATTCTTGAACATGATTTTCTGTCAATTACGATCTGTCGATGTCGTACTCTTATGATAAGTTGCAGACCTTCAAATCCGCGAGCCCGAATACATGTGTTCTGCAGACAACGTATTATGCCAGTCACTTACAAGCGGTCATCTAAATTTTGTTTTCAACCTATTATTTTTTCAGTCATTTACCTGCGAGCCACGTCGTTGAACAGTATCATTGTCGTCCACCGATATGACGTCTTAATGCTGCTGCGTTTGCATGGCCGTCAGAAACTTGTTGCGTTCCTGTGGTGTCGTCACGCTTGGTTTGCCCGATCTAACACTGACCGCTTTCCGGTTTGGGTGAAGCGCTGACACAACCCAATGACTATTGAGTGGATGCAGTTAGGTTTCCTTGTGGTCGTGGTTGATTTCCAACTGCTCTGTTCCTCCCGTCCCAGCTGCGCAGTGAAACGTGCCCCATCTGTTGGTGCATGTTTTAATTATGTATGATTTCATAGCAGCTCATTGCATTGCGTTGTGAGTGTTGTACGCCCGGTACCATTTCTCTAACGTATATAACGTTCGGGGAAATCAAGTTAAAGATGCATACTTGCTTTTGCCCATGGGTTTACTTTGTAGCATGCTTGTGTACGCATGTCAGTGTGAAATCTGTGTTAAGTCGTTGATTGCCTTCAAGAGTCACGATAAGACGTTTGTATACACTAATGGAATGAAATAAGGGAACACAGGTACATAATTATGCGACATTACGTTTTTGTTGCAATTCATTTTGAACATTTCACATATTTTAATCGGCCGTAAAATGCCTGAACTAAAAGTATCTGGTGTATGTCCCGGATGGAACCTTGACATCGACGTGGAACACTTGATGTGATATTTAATACACACTTTTTTCAACTAGTTGCTCCTTTATTTCTTTCCATCAGTATATGTACCCCCCCCCCCCCCCCAATCCAGGAGCTTTACTGCAACTGAAGTCTTTTCCTGCTAAGCTGCACTACTACAAGGCCCTCTTCCTTATGAATCTTCATTAAAGGGACATAATAAAAGTTGCACGTACGCCAATCGAGCTTGTCTTTCTGTTGATAGAGTAATATATAACGCCGTGCTGTATTTGTTTCCGATGTTTTATACCAAAATGCACACAAATAAGAGCTAATATTGTCTCACGTATTGCCGCTATTGCGCACTGCATTCGGAAGTTTGTATACATATAAGCAAACATGGAACCGGCTTAAACGGTGATACACCATAACGATAACATGCGATTGGACGAAACGGTCACAATTAGACGAAACGGTGAAAGATATTTGGTCCAAACGGTGACACGTTTTGGATACAACGGTGACAACAAAAGATATATAGAATCATCATTTTCATGTATTTCAATCATTGATTTCTTTAGAAAATGTCTGTGTTCTAAATTAAAGAAATATTGTGTTAGTTTCTCTCCATGTTCTACCCTCCTGGCTCTGGAACTAATAAAAGCACCCTGGGTTTATATATGTTTGATTTCTTCTAATTCCACATTAATATCGTCTATCTATGAGTATTTCTGTAATCTTGTTCTATTATTTTGGTCCCTATCCATTTCTGTTTCTATTTTTTAACGTATATTTACAAGATCTTTTACTTTTCTTATGTAAAGAATATTTGATACTTATACCTCTGAATAGTTTCCAAAAGTAACTGATGGAACTTAATGGAATAAGTATTGTCAGTAGTTTTGTGAAACATGTAAAGTTTCTATAATTGTATCATTGACTATTCTTACATATCATGTAAAAGGTAGTTATCAAATTATAAAATAACTAAATCATAGTTTATGAATACCTGTTGTAATTTTCAGATATGCCTGCACTATGGGCCGGAGATCAACCCGGACACACGTGACGAAGCAGACGCCAGCTGGGTCTTTGATTTGATAAAAGGCTACGTGAAACGCAACTTTCCTGGGCTGGAAACATCACCCTCTGTTCTTGAAACGTGCATTTATACTGTAAGAACAAGTCTACATTTATGCATGTTGACGCCAAGCTTATGTAGTAGCCTTTGTAGTTGAAAATATTTTTATCTTTGATATTGCGAAAATAAGTTCTGTCTCAAATAGGTTAAAGCTTGTTTTCAGACCATATTTTCTGAAACATTCATTTTAAGCAAGCTGTCTCGGCACTGAATCCTGCATTGTTGATGCATTATGTTTCCAAATGTGTCATCCTCTTTTCTATGTACTTTTGCAGTAAATAATGAGACAGTTCATTCACATCATTATCTTGAGCTACATGGCGGGGGATATTGCTGACTCTGTACATGTCTGCTTGTTATTTCTTCGTATGACAGGGATTGTTTTGCAATAACATCAGCAAGTTCATTAGCGCGGATTCCAGAATGACCAGTGGTTCAAATGGTCGCTACCTAAACTAATAACAACATCACCTGGTTTAGTCTATGTATGTAAAACAAAGTTAACAGCGTGAAATTGTTCATTTCAGAACACTCCGGATACCAACCCTTTCCTCGACTACATCCCGGGCAGTCGGAATATCGTTTTAGGAGCCGGTTTTTCGGGTACTGTATTCACACGAATTTGATTCACACAAATTTGAGGGCGATGAAAGAGTTCCTTTGCTTCATGCCTTAGTAAACAAAGCACGATTTTTCAGGCATTAGAAATATTAATCTTACTTCAGAGACTATATTTAAGTCTACGTTGCAGGCTGGACACTATCCAATCAAATTGTACCTTTTACTGTGCAATATCCCCCGCCATGCTTACATGCAACCAGAGACCTTTGTAAGAGTTGGGAAAACAGGTTCGAATTGCAAGACATTGACCGAGTATTAACGATGTTTACTGATCAGAATGTACAGCTTCCAATTCCAAGACGCAGATCGCGGATTAGTGAAAATAGTGCATAGCGTAGATAGACATCCAGTTACGGGAAGAAGTTGTCAACGGCCTTTCCACAGATCCTAGTGTCGATATGTTGGAGCGAAAAAAGGATCGGTTCCATAAATCTGTACAATATATTTCATTCATAATGTTTCTCTTCCAGGTCACGGGTTCAAACTGGCCCCTGTGGTCGGCAAGGTCTTGAGTCAGCTGGCCCTCGGAGAGACGCCATCTTATTCCCTCAAACCTTTCAGGATAGACAGATTTCCCCAACAGTCTCATCTGTAATCCGTTTACTTCCCCCATACCCACAGGCACATAATGTACTTAAACTCCCTGTCCTGTTGCAGTATATAACAAAAGGAAGCTTTTAATTTCAGAAAGCTGTTTATTATTATTATTATTATTATTATTATTGTTATTATTATTACACTTTTTTTTAATTGAAATATGCTCAGAAGGTTGTAATATTAAGCGTTTTCTCTTTTGTTTGCATGCTAATTTGACGCGATAGGGCATGTTGACTGCTCCGTCTATCGGTCTGGGGACATGATTATTAGATTGCGTCTAGCAGCAAGCTCGTGGTATCTGATACTCACTGCTTCCTATTTATATTTTAATAAAAATAATGTTTAACTCTAGGTGCCGAATAATATATGTCCAGCACAGTTCCGAAACATTTTGCTACATGCAGCCATCTGAAGGTAGAACATCGAATAGATGTGATTGCTCAGCTGTGCTTCTGGTTTTAACCGAAGTCATCAATATGTTCACATAAAGTATGTTCTGACGTGATCGCTATAACCATGTCTGCAGAGTCCGTGCCAGACTACTTTGTGCCCGAGGCATATTTTGTAAAACAGATGTTTCGTACAAAACGCACAAAACTTGAAACTGCTAAACTGTATCCAGTACTCTCTCTCTTTCTCTCACTCACTCGCTCACTCAACATGAAAACCTGTCTTTCCTCGTCTCAATCCCATAACGATGTTGACTAGCCATGATCTACGTAAGTAATAAGCCTGAAAATTGTCGGAATGTCCCTCAGTTACACGGATGGTTCCATTGTATCAAACAGTCCCTTAAAGGTCAGTATTGCCCCCATGTGAGGTCTGCGCCCGTGACAGCTGCTTGGTTTGGGCTAATGGTAGCCCCAGCCAAGTATCGGAACCCAGGCTGTAGTTCAGTCTTCTTTCCAGTTAGTGTCAAGCATGCAGCATAATCACAATACAGTCTAGATTGCTAGGGAACTACTGAGGGACAAGCTCCTCTTAGTTATTATATATACATATATATATTAGGGTTTTACTCGGAGATAGCAGCCAGCCCTGCATACGTCAGCAGAGCGTCACGGGTCTATTGGGGTTTTACTCGGAGATGGCAGCTTGTATACGTTTGAAGTTTTCAGAGAAACTCCCGGAGAGGACTGTTACAATTATAGGTGATTGGTGTCATACAATATAAATATGATCAGTTATTGATGATGAGTCGGATATCTATGGATTAATTGTTTGATCAGTGTTGTTCAGGTGCAGTTCTGACATTAAATTGTTAATAAACAGTGTTGTTAGTTTTCTCCATGCTCTAATAAAATCCTTATCAAATCAAATATTTCAATATATACTGACGTCCAAAAGAAAGTATACCAAATGATTTCAATTAGTTTCCCTTACGTCTTTATGCCATAGTTGGGCAAAAGGATGCTTGGATTTCGGTGAGTGTAATTTGATTGACATCATCTCATTGATAAACCTTCTAAGTCTTGAAGGG
>JAUELE010233717.1:0-11869 GCA_031471655.1 Diodora aspera
AATATGAAAGGGATTGGCAAACAAGCAAGGGCTTATAATAATGCCTCTCCCTGCCTTATTATTTATGCAGAGTTACATGTATCACTACTAGGGGCGCGGGATGGCGCAGTGGTTAGTGCCTCAATCCAGCAATCTGCCAGCCTTGGCGGTTGTGGTTTGAGTCCCGCCCGGATGAAAGATTGCTGAAAACCACAGATCACTCCCACTGACTGTATCACCACACAATTTGTATGACTTGCATGCTCGTTCAGTACTCAAATCCAGACCAAAACCACTTTTTTCTCCCGCAGGTACAAACTCATTAAGGAGAGACGTGCAAAAACAGGCCAGGGACGGAATAGCTGGAACTATTTTGACCTGCTGGATGATCTTTTTTCTGCAGATCCAGCTGTTTCCCCTATTTCAGCACGGTCATCTCTGCCAGTAAACCTAAATATTTCACATACAGTACAAGATGAGGACCACAGCAGTTCGACACCAGCCACTCCAGTCAGCCTCGCCTCGCCGGCCACCACAACTGCTCCAACCGTTCCAACCACTCCAACTACCACAGGTGGTGCTCCTGCCGGTGTTACCCGCAGGCGAAAATCCGAGTATGATGAACCTGCATGGATGTCCCAATATAGGGCTGACATGAACAGAATTCATGAAGACAGGATGGCAGCAGACACTAGAAGGGAAGCTGCTGAGCTCAGACAAGAGCAGCTTGAACTCAGGCGGGTGGAGGCACTTGAGGCTCTCGTTGGACTAATGTCTCAAAAGTAAAAAAATTAAAGATGTGCATTTCATGTTAGCTAGTTTGGATAATATGCAGTGTTCATTTCAAACAATGGAATAATGGGGCCAAATGACCCCGCCCTTTTACAAAAAGTGGGGACATTTGTTTTTAAATGGGGCACAAAAATATAAGGGGAAAAGGCAAACATAAAAATGAGCAAGTCATTTAGCCTAATGTTATCTTTTTTTAGCTTACTGTTCAACTTGCAAGCAACATGAGCATTTGTTTCTAAAATTACTTCATTAATGTTTGTCCTTCTGGCTTAAATTTCATTGGTGTCTGAATTTATATCCAATATTATGTTGTGCCAAAAGGGCCGCAATAACACAGATTTTGGGGCCATTTGAAAATGTTTTGTGTAAAAGTCCCCAATTTCACGCTCTGAAATGAACACTGAATATATGCAAGGAGTTAAACACGCATTCATAAACATAAACAATTTTTCCAGTCTACCATTAGGCCAATAAAATTGTTTGTTGATGTCGACATCGAGTTCATGGTTATTTGTGTGTATATATATATATATATATACACATGAGCATTAATTAAGCACCACCCCAAAATAATTGCTGATTGCAACCAAATGGGTTCAAACGAAAGAACCCAACCACTGATATTTAAATATCATGGGTTATTATAACGGGTTTATAACCAAATCTCTGGTTTCCATATTCTGAATGACAATTGCATTGAGTTGAACACAATCATATGACAAGAAAATGGGTGGTGCTTAATGAATGCTCATGTGTATATATGCTATTTTATAGAATACCTAATCTCATTAGACTTTTTCTGGTAAACGATATCAGTAATATGAAGATGTTTCTCTCATAGGGTCATATCGCTACATAGAATGTTGAATTCAGTATGAGATCACAGAAACCAGATACGGGAAGCATGGGCTGGTTTTCCCACTCCCTAAATCCTGCTGAAGAAATGTTTAAATAAATTGTTCAAGAAAGCTCACCATTCCTTGAACACTTAAACACATTATTCAGAATCCCCTCCGCCCCCGCGCAAAACAAAATAAGAAAAGCAATGCCTGGATCCGCTTTGGACTTGACGGGATAGTTATTAGTTAACCAACAGGTGGATGAGAAATTAGCTGTATGTAACAAAAAATCCCTATTTAAGTTTGCTTCTACATCATGTATTGGGCCAGCTGGTCCTATGTTCCCACTTAACCAGGTAGTCTTGCTGGAGATCCAGCAGAGTAAGCCTAGACGACACGAGTCCTAGTGCAAATACAGAGGCAAAAGAATATTTGAAACATCACGTTATAACACTGTACTGTAATGTAATTGTAAATATCACTCTGTCTTGCACAGACGATGTAAAATAACTTCTGTTGTGCTTACACATGTTTTGATTTTAGTTTTTTACTCATTTACATCACTCAAAAATACCATCAGATTTCCTTTGTATACTCAGCCCAACTATGGAAGGCTCGCTCCATGAAATAGGTACAATACGGTAATACGGAAGTTATAGTTTTCGCATCAGTTACGGGAATATCCATAATGGTTAGTACACGATGCTTGATTAATAACGTTTTATGAAGCGACTTGCTGGAAACAAAACGTGCACAACATCGGCAATTTAAAACTGACTAGAAATATGAAAAGCACTAAACGTACCATAAGTATAAAAGCAACGAACAAACGAACGGGCTTATCATGCAAATGCTTATATCTTCTGTTCATTCTACGAAATAAACTTTTATAAGTAAACCTCATTATCCGTATTTATCCATCGTTATGATTTTGGACAATTATAATGTAGGTCATCACACCGACCCTTTAATAGCTGGGCTGAGTATATATTATGCCTAATATGCAGCATATTATGAATTTGAAGGACATTTCTATATACTGTCTGTAGCAAATACTCAAACGTGAAATATTAAAACGAGCTGAGCGCCAAATCAAAACAAATGAGGTGAACATAACTGGACAAGAGGAGTACAGACCATTGACTGGGAATACAAATATGACAGTGAGTAGGCGAAAAATCAAGTTGTGAGTAGGAACACGAAGCTCTGGTGGGAACATATGGTTCTGATGAAGAACACAAAGATGTGAGAACAAAACGTAAAAAACACAAACAAACACAAACTTGGATATAGGAGTTATGAATAGGAACACAAAGTTATGAGTAGGAACACAGGCTTTGAAGTAGAAAGACAAAGTTAGGAGTAGAAACACAGGCTTGAAAATAGGAACATAAATTTATGAGCAGGAACACCAAGTTGGGATCAGGAACACATTTATGACTAGGAACACGGAACTGTGAACAGGAACACACAGCTATGAGAAGAAACACACTTTGGATCAGGATATACATGGTTACATGTATACACTATCCTCCAAAATATGAATTCCAAATAAGATTATCATTAAAACCACTCATTGCACATGAGAAGAATCGCTAAAAACCGATGAAGAGAATACAAAACGGCTTATCAACCAGAATAATAATAACGAAAACGTTTCAAGAACTTATCTTCATATGCTCTTAGAGTGACAGCGTTGGATTCATCAGTTCGCGGTTTCTTGTCCTAACCGTACATTTAGTTCGCCACATTACGTTCTGAACTCCCTTCTCTGAGCAGATGTAAAGTTTCTCAAGTGAGCCTCTTCTTCATCGTTTCAACACTTACTTCATATCTACAGTTTAACACATGCCAGTGATAACCCCGGGCTGTTTGGGTGCACGTCGTCGAACACAGTGCGCTTCTGATTACAAATTAGATAGCTAATCGTCGGGGGCACGGGCTCGTGTGGGTTTAAGGAGGTTCAGCACGAACGAGATAGGAAAATATGACAATTTTATTGTAGTGCAGCCGGGACCCCTCACTGCACGATATTACCTCAAAACACAACGTTTATAGGGATGGGTTTGCTTACCTACACTAAAAACTAATCCATGAAATGTTTAATTATATTTTTCTAGTATATTCCTAGAGAGAAATGCTTCTGCAGCACGGAATCGATTAGCTCCATGTGTAAGACTTATACTTAGGATTCTATAAGTATTCCATAGTCATGGCACAGGACTACAGCTTGGAGTGGAGTGATCACCAAAAGGGGGTAGTCGAATGGCTCGAGCTACGTTGAATGATTCCTGAATATTGTCACCCATGACAACGTGATGTACAAGTTGCATGACCAAAATGATGTCTGTAGCAATAAAAGCATCGCATATACATCACCGATCATACCTGATCCCATATTTCGAGCATAAGTGTGAGAGAGAGAGAGAGAGTGTTGCGCCTCTGGCAATAAACATACTCTCCTATGTACGGCAGAGGTAGCAGGGGACTGCAGCTGTATAGATAAAGCAATTAACATAATTAATATAACGCATGCACTAGTCTAAACATCTGTAGTTTTCATGTTGGTTTCATGTTGATCTTATAATGAAAACTAAAATAGGTTAACGGGAAATGACAGCACGTTTGATATACGGTCCTCGTGTTGCAATGCTGTCCATAATCTACTATCCATAAGTCATAATCTGTACGCTTCAGTCTATCACATACTGGCAGTATTCAACTGAGACCAGAATACATATGCATCATTCTGATGTGTGCACTTTTGTCAAGATCCCATGTCAAAACATAGCAAGCTGTACATTAAACTGTAGCACAGTCCATAGACTTTTGTCAAGTCCCTAAGTCACTTTTAATCCCGCTCTTGTTATTAATTGTAAATTGCTATGTGTAACTGTAATGCATATCACCCTATCCATGCTGTCAACTGTGGCTGGCAGGCTAATTAAAGATATATCATTTTAAACAGGGCATTCTATTATAGTCACAGGGACTTGATGAAAGTCTACACAGTACACTGTGCAAGGACTAGACTTTTCTCAAGATCCTGAGTCAAGGCATAGAAAACTGAACATCCTACTCTACCATAACCATTTCTGCTTAGCCCTGCTTCAGGCACAGCAAGGAGAGGCAATATAGTCTGAGGAATAATATTTGCCTCCGATTTAAATTTAAGAAACTTTATACAGCTTTAGGGTCTTGACAAAAGTCTATGCAATATAACCTGTCTCAGACACAGCAGTATATCCAGGAATAATAACTTGCCCTGCTTTTACATGTAGGGTCTATCTGAGGTGCTGCCCCTGCCAATTACAATGCTATTCATGAACTTCTGTCAATTTACGAAACTCTATTGTATATGACCAGCGTTTCTTCTCCCCATTACACATAACTAAATGGCTACCAGATAACAACATTGGCCAGCAATGAGTCATTTGTGCATACCACAATTTTTGTTCAAAGTGGGTAATTTTTTCAAAGTGGGTTGTAACAATTGTTGCAAATTGGGACATGGTCAATTGGTAACTTTTTGGTTGATGGTATTTTAGCTACCAAGACTAACCTACAGGCAGATCTACATTTAATATCAAGGGTTGACGCTAACAAATGGTCATTATTGCGCACAGAAGAGGTGACTGTTACGGATTTACTAGGACAAACATATACAACTTGTCTAAGAACGTTCAGTTTTATTTCGGCATTTAACGTGAAATGTCTGCATTTCTGCAACTGTTATTGCAGGAGAAACACCTTCACAACAGTGGAAATATGGCCGCTTTGATGAGGTGAAACCTGCTTTCTGGTACTGAGTCATGCTGATAAATAATGCACCATTGCCACTTGTAATTTAATGTCTACAAATACAGGACCGATGACGAACCTGAAAGGCTGGACTCGAACATGTTGGTTTTGAGCTGCTGTGTGCCAACTGAACCATCGTATACCCGTCAGATGAGTGGCATTTACTTTGCAAATTCTACTCATGAGTCAGCAAAGAACAAAACAATAGCTTTTCCTGATTTTCCATGGCATTATTATGTAACACACCATCCGTAATTCCATTCACGATGCATGCCCACGGACATCACATAAACATATATACAGTAGAAGATAGCAATATTATGTTCATTTAGCGAAGGAAGTGCTGAAGAACTGTACCTCCAGATTTGAATGTGTTGAGGAATGTGCCACTGCAACAGAATAGAAGACACGTCTCCCGTCAAATATGTTCTGACCAGTTGTACAATAAGGAGATTTTGTTCACTGATAGTTATGCTCCGAGGCCGATATATTAGACAAGTTCCAAGAAACACTTGAAACAGAGTATAGTGTACTTAAAGAGGAGCCAGTGGAGATGGTGCAATACGAGAGAAATATGACAGTACTTATGTGTGAGTGATGCTACTCAGCTGCTCTGCAGACCTGAGACTTGGCCAGCCCAGGCAAGTAAAGTAGCACAGTCTGCTATTAATACTAAATCCACTCAGTTCACATTCTGCACTACCATTCACGTTTTACCATATCAAGCCTCAGTTTAACTCCGTCATAATTGCATCTCCAATTGATAAATTAAGCCACGCCAACAACGGTTCAGCGGCTCCTGAAACTCACTGCCGTGCTTCAACCATAGCTAGGCATCTGTTGACATTTAGACAGGAACGCAATAAAGCTATTTTCTCAGTAGGAAGCCCTTATTACAATATGTGTTTATCGCGAAATCAAATACCACTCCAGCATTAGAGGGAGGCCTACGGATATGTTGCCAATCTCATTACACGCGACCACTTGGTTTAAGGGGTGGGGAGTGAAAGGGGCTATAAATAGCTTGCAGGCAGTTTCGGAGATAATATATAGATTGCATGAGTTAAGGGTGAAAATAAATAGATTGCAGAGATACATGAATATACATATTGTTATTGTTCAGTTTATAAAATAAATTGTCCTTGCTATGTGATGACACTGTTAGATCTAATTGGGCACTTGTGTTGTGTAAGTTCTCACACGAGGAAACTGCCTAGAATCCGACTTTTGCTGTGTGTTACAACGTGGTATTTCAGCAGGGCTATTACACTAGCAACAACCTGTGTAGCCCGAACGGCAACTCTTAATATACTGACGTGCAAAAGAAACGATACCAAATTATTTCAGTTATTTTCCGTTTCGTCTTTATATCATAAGATCAAAAGGATGCTTGGATTTCAAAGAGTATAATTTGACAGCATGTCATTGTTTTTATAATGACACGATGCATGTCAGTCACCTTACATTCATTGAAATCCAAGCATCCTTGTGATTAACTATAACATATAGATGTAAGGGAACATTATTGAAATCATTTGGTATCGTTTCTTTCGCACGTCAGTATCCATCCTATAATATACTAAATAAAAACAAATTGGGGTCAGTGAAACTTGTACCAAATACCATTTAACACCAGGACCATGTATATACTTATTAATTATAATACACATACATTACACAGAAGCACTGGCATATCAGTAGAACGTGTAACCACCCAAGTCCCTGGCAACCTGCTGGCGTCGTTTGGGCATGCATGGTCCCTTATTTTTTCCACTAGTATAGTTCATAGTGAAAACACTATACAGCAGCATCTGTCCATGTGATGGGATGGACGCTTGCAATACGTGTACACAGGAGAGTCAACCTGTTTGACACGTTCATCTTCATGCTGTGATATAACGGTTTGACACAGCCCGGGTCACACGGTTAACTCTTTTATGGTGACATTTGTTCGAGCAGGAGCGAGGGGTCAGGCAAGCAACATGTGACCAACTGTCACACCTCAGTACATCCGATCGATTCACAGCAGGAAGTTTAAACAAATATGTTGCTGACAATGGTGTCCAAACCTTCATCAACATCCAGTAGGGCATCAAGTGCTTGTTGTTAGAGCGTTGCTTGACATGCCACACACGCTTACACTTGAGACCAAACAAATATAGCCATACAAATGTAAACCGTGTGGCCTCCACTTTGGAAATCGTGGCCATTGTTGCCCAGCCAATGAAATCATTCCTTTCCTCCTATGAAAACGAAGGCCTTTGTGTACGCAGGGTAACCAAAGACGCGACCTTTAGTGGGGATGTATTAGATCTTTATATCACAGCGTAAGTATACATCATTTTATCAGACTGGCTGTCAAGTAAACTAATCCAAATCGGAACGCGAAGATACCGTAAAGAGTCCCGAGCCCGTTTGATATTCTCTAGTGCACAGCTTCTGAACCAGGAGGTGGGGGTTATATTTTCGGGGGAGAAGGGGGAGATGAACCTGTTGAGTAAGACAATCGTGGAAACTGGGAACGACCTTATGGCATAGTATGAAAGGGTGCAAACGGGGCTATAAATAAGCTGCGTATTTGCGTACATACGCAAGAGAAGTTTGAAAATACGCAAATATTATTAAAAGAAATGCAAACACAAAATGCTTTGCGCATAAGTTTCACAAAAGCTTTGCTAACTACTTGGTATTTTGATTAAATTGAACGCATATTGTCGTTATATGGTTGACCGATTTTGTTAAACTACATAAGCCATATAATTACTAGTATGCGCATGGCGGAATCGGAGAATCATCGGGAAACCAGAATCGGTTGCGTGAACTCGTTACAAAATTGCAAGCTGTTATAGAAACCAATTACAAAATACTCCGTGGAGTACATTATCTATGTTACCCATTTACAAGTTTAGATAAGCAATTTACCTGAAAAACTGAGGGGTAAATACACAAGTGATGCAGAAGTTTATGGCAGAAGGTGCAAAGATGCAGAACCACTGCTCTAGTCTGTACGATATGCAGTTATACTCAATTTACACCATGCATCACCACCCACACAGAACACAACACCATGCATCACCACCCACACAGAACACAACACCATACATCACCACCCACACAGAACACAACACCATGCATCACCACCCACACAGAAAACACCACACCATACAGAATATCATTAAAGTTTCTATGACTTACATATAGGTCTTATAAAAAGATCTTACAGGTCCATTTTGGTGTTTCACATCTTACAAGTGTAATTGTGTAATGTCCACTGTTTCCATTCGGTTTTAATAAAAAGCTATAGTCTTTTCTTTGCTTAATAAGAGCCTTTATTTTTAGAATATTCAATAGTTGGAGCTTGAAAAACTCAACAGAATAAAATACACTTTGTTAAAAATAATATTCACCTTGTACAAAGATTTGAGGAAAAGCACGTAATGAATGTCCACATCAGTTGCTTCCCTTTGCATTAAAGGGCTGCAATCCATGGCGGAAGACACAGCGATGACGTATCTGTTCTTCCGGAAGAACAGAACGGGCATACGACGGTTTGGCAGCTTGTTTCCAAACCATGGGAATTCCGTCTTTTTAGTCCACAGATTTCGTCAGGGACCAAAGACGAGGAACGAGGTAATCGATGCCACACAAAAATACAAGAACAGATAGATGTTCATGCGGAATACTACATGGATACGAAATGGTTGTCAATAAAATATATGTGTATATATATATCGTCTAAAATCAGCGGACGTTATAGATTCATAAACAATCTGCCTAGTTCAGCGTTATAGACGATTCATACAAATGAAAATATATATAAGTATGAAAATTGAATATATATAGGAAGAAAATATAGGAAGCACGGTTATGCGTAAAAGTACGAAAGCGTCTACTGCTGGATCTAATGTCATCTTGTATTTTAGCCGGAACATCTATGGTTCTTTACGATGTCGTACATAAATTCATGTCCACGTCACAGCACATCATTGAAAAGATGACATATTTCACAGAGTCTCTTCCTGATTTTTCCGAATCAACTTCAACAGTCCCGACACTAGAAAAGCTTGTTGAAAGAGTATTACAGCGAGAAGTAACACCTGCATAATTGGCGGGAAAGAAGGCCAGCATATGGGAGGGGCAGACGACATGGGCTACGCTCTGGCTATTGCTTGCCCGCCCATACCTTCCACTTCCTGTCCTTCTTGAACTAGTGCACAAAACGGACAGCAGCACCACATTATTAAATCAGACACAAAGCTGCCTTCTATACCACGAGCATCACGAATCTTTCCACGGTTAATGGCTCCTAGAATTAAATCTATTCCCGGAAAGAGAAACAGCAGGCCACATAACAGACAGCTATCGCCGACTGCTTCAGCGTTCTTTCCAAAGCGATAGCAAGGCACGATGTAGGAAATAATGCAAAGACCACAGTTGTCGAAGCATCCGCAAAGTCCATGTTGCCACTGATTCGACATGCTGTCTCAAATCCGGTCGACGACCTTTTCAGCAACTTGCAAATTTAAGCAGAATTTACGAAGCTTTTTCACAGGCTTGTTAACTTGCTTTTACTATGGGCGTTAGTAGTGATGCTCTGCGCATGCGCGTCTGGGAGTGCTGTCTGGTTGGCAGCTGCTGGATAAGGTACGTATAATGCCGACTACGCTATGGTGTTAGTGCCAGTATGTATCGATCGCGTCTCCGAGTTTGTACGAAGCCTGTTGTTCCTCTCGTGTCCTGAGTCAACAGATGTTTAAAAGGACAACAGGTTAAAGTCACTCACTCCCTGACTGGCACACACAACGCCCGAAGCAGATTACATTAATCACCGGGGCATGATACATCACGTTCGCAGTTAAACACGATGCAATGGATGAGGACGGCTCCGTGTCCTGTTGGACAGCTAGCTCGTCGTATTTGAAACAGCAGATACCTGAACAAGTGTGACGTACATTTAATTGCTTGTGCAGTCTTTCACAGAAATGTCTCATTTGCAAATGCCACGTAAACAATATGTCCCAACAACATTGTGCAATTTTTTTCAATTGTAACAATGACTACATATTGATTATATTCTAGATTCCAAACGAAAACAATCTAAACACAATTCTAATAATACTGTGTCTTTAGACATGTTAGACACCAAATAATAATTATATATGTAATAAAATAGTCCATTTATAAAGCGCTGTATATAATCCACGCATAAACATGCTCTAAGTGCACAACCACATTTATCAGAGAGGGGAAGTGCTCAGTGAAGATAGTGGTTAGCGTGAACAAACTTATCAGCTTGTCATAATTTAAATACACAATTAGGGAAGTACGCTATACAGTAGAACTGAAACCCTGCCTTGCCTTGTGAATTGAAGGCATGTTGAAAGAAGTAAGTCTTCAGATCAGCAAAATACCAAACGGACAGCCAGCTATCTAACTGACAAACATACGAACACGAGGCTAACACGGAAACGCTACAACATTTTGCAGCTTTACGTTTATAGAATGCATCTTAAATTAAACAATTTCAAATGTATGTTTAACGTCACGATACAGTTGCTCCGATATGCTTTGCTTTTCTGTTAGGTCAGCTTGACATTTTTAAGTCACGTAGGCAAGCTACGAATCCCTTTTCCATGGAACCAAATCAGCGGTCCCTGTATATGACTCCAGTTGATCCATTTCTATACAACATGATTTACTGACTTTGGCGTTTTCAACCATACCACCAGATCGAACCTCCCTACCTGGCTCCCAGACCCTACGGCATACAAAAAAATGGAGCCTGCCCGAGTCTAGATATTTAGCAAGTCTAGGAATTCTCAGCTCCACAAATTAGGAATATCTCTGGGCCCCTTTTCTAATTTTATGAATTTTTTGTATTATGTACATACGTTTGTAGATTTCGTGCTTTCACCACACTAATTATTAGTAATATACAGTTAACCAGGTAAACTACACTGCCGGGCAAGATTTTGAGAGACCACTGAAAAAATTCACAATTACGTTAGATATGCAAGAGCTATCCTTGCGAGATTAGGAAGTTTTATCAACGACATGATGTCAATCAAATTACACTCGTTGAAATCCAGGCATACTTTTGATCAGCTATGTTTAAATTTCGGCTCAAGATGAGTTATAAATCACTTCTTTATGCCGAGGGCAAAGACGCTCTGCTCTCGATTTACGAGTGACCCCGAACCTGACCTGTAATGAGACTAATCTTTAATGTTGACCATGAAAGTGTACTAGTTACCGGAAATCCTGGTTTTTAAGCCTCGCCGTGTTTTAGCCAATGGGCTTAAAAACGAGATTTTGTTTCCCTTTTTTAGTCAGTAGGCCTAAATTAAAAAAAAAAAAAAATTAAGAGTGATCTTCCTTACCGAACACGCCATTTAATGCATGGCTGACCTTGACATTTATGCAGTCGTAAGTGCAGTTCGGAATGTTTATGTCTCCCC
>JAUELE010233728.1:0-11867 GCA_031471655.1 Diodora aspera
TCATCAAGTCCCTGTGACTGTGATTATACTAGAATGCCCTGTTTAAAATGATATCCCTTTAATAAGCCTGCCAGCACTAAGTCACAGCATGGACAGGGTGATATGCATTACCGATACACATAGCAATTTACAATTTATAACAAGAGAGCGATAAAAAGTGACTAAGGGACTTGACAAAAGTCTAGGTTATTTCCACCAGAAATATATACATACAAGTAGATTATTGCATGGCACCTTTTACACAATGGGAACATTCAGTTATGTGTAAGGTAATCTCCAGAAACATTTGCTGGAACTTCCAGGCAGAGTCATCTTAATCCTAGACCACCAAAATACATGTAGTATATCAAAGGTATGCCGAGGCAGCAGACATGTGTGTGCTATCTTTCTGCTGGGATGGGTGTAAAGTCAAGTTTATCTTTCTTGACATGACCAGCTAACACATAAGACACATTATATCTAGTGGATCTTGAAGAAGCCATTTTGGTTGAGTTGAGATGATGTTTTACGTAGCAAGGGCAATATTGCAGCAATAATGCAACAGAATGTCCATCATGAACACTCAAGAAAAGACAGCTTGTTAATAAGCAATAGAGAGAAAAGGGAAAGTAAAAGATTACTTTTAGTCCCAATTCTTCCTAAGTAACACCAAATTACTTCTCAGAAGCTCCACAGGCTTGAAGAAGAATAAATGCGAATGTTACAGGTATGTTAACCTGGTAACTGCACCCTGGATACTGATGGTCTTATGATGAAATATTGCTAAAATCACTCTACACAGAAAAATTACTCCCAGGCACAAACAGGAGTCTTGCACAGAAACGTGCAACCATTTGGGGATCAGGGAGATTTTGTAAGCAATTCATAGATTTTGATTTGACCAAGTTTTATCATTTTATTCTGTAATTATTATTTTTCATTTACTCAGATACCTTAATTAGTTGTAACTATTTATGCAAAACCACATCCTTTTGAAAACTCAAAACAATAAAAGTAAAAACGGGAAAGAAATTCTAAAATTCAAGTAAAAGATTCAAACCATATCATGATGCATTTATTTCAATTAAGTTAAATCTATCATGAAGACAAGTAGATCCAATGAATTAACTGAATAAACACTAGTAGACATTGGCATGAAAACAATAAACACTAGAGAATAATTGGTGTGACATACCTGCATGCTTTGACTAATGATGTCTCTCTCCGACAGAATTTCAGAGAGGTTTTTGGTACCAAGGACATTCCGTAGAGTGGTCTGGGCCAAGAGCTGTGTGGAGTTCGAAGCATTCTCAACATTGGCGACTGATACTGTAGGGTTGTATATTCTGTAGTAAACGACTGCATCTACTGACACTGTGACACTGTCTCGTGTCAGCACCTGGTAAAAGAAACAAAAATATCAATGGAATATCTAGTACTGAATAAAGTCTATACATAACTTTAAAACTCTTGCAGCATAAAAGCTAATTGAAATGCTTGACAAGATTTTAAACCAGAACTACCAAGGTTGACATTTTCCTAAGAAGTTGTGGACAATCTAGACTCCATAATGTGACTATCTACTTTAAATACATTTCTGATCACAAGTTGGTGCAGGGTGGGACCAGCTAGGAATTCTCTGACAGGGGAGCTGAGATCTCCAAAAGGATCGAGGGCATATCTGGTGGATCTTGGAGAAGACATTTTGGTTGAGTTGGGATGATGTTTTACATAGCAAGAGTAATATTGAGTGTTCATTTCGGACATTCCTATGCATTATTGCTGCAATATTACCCTTGCTATGTAAAACATCATCCCAACTCGTTTCTTCCATATCTTTCATGTTCGCCACTAATTAATCAGTGTCACGTTGCTTTGTAAATCCCTTTCAGTTCCAATTCTGTCTTAGTGACACCACGTCACTCCCTGGATAAGCCAAAGACACACATTTTCCGTTAATCATTTGGCAACCAATGAGAGGGTGGGGTGGGTGAGGACTATGGTTTCCCAACGGAAGGGCTGTAGCCCTCCCCTGCTCCCTACCTGATTTAGGAAAACACAGGATTTTGACTATTGTGCTCCATAGTATGAGAATGTATGCATACCAGATTCCAAACAACATATACTGGTGAAGATTAAGCTACCTGACTCAATCTCTTTCTGTATTTAAACAAGATGACTAACAACTCTGGTTTTAGTAACGCACTGACAGCTTGATAACAGATAACATCTGCTCACTGACAGCTACAAATGAGCAACAATGATAACAACCAACTGCCAATTATCTCCAGTAATCCACACTATACATATTGGGGCAGTCAATCACTTCACAGGTCCAAGGAAAGAAAGTGAGCTATTTGTGACGTCCACACAAATACTTTCATCACTGGTATCCTTAAACATGTTAAAAATTCATCAAAGCCTGTGTTTCTTCAGACAGTGATGAGATAACTGGACAAATATTTTGGTCTCGGTGAGGACAAGTCAGTCATTTTTTGCTAAAAACATGTCCAGATTCTGAACTCAATACATTCATCATAACAAAGCTTTATTCGCCTAAAACAAATTGTGGACCTATCCTTATGTCTATAAAAAAATTTTGATCAAGACACTTGTGAAGGACTTATATACATTATCAACTGTAAAAGCAAAAACTCAAGACGCAATAATAATAATTATAATAATATATTTATAGCACCTAAAATCCATCATGATGTTATGCCTACTCAGTGATGTTCCATGTAAGAACTATAGCAAAGTTCTTTAAAATACGTATACTGCTTGCTTGAAGTCTTGGAATCAAATGCTGCCCTAAATTGATGAGTTTTGATCGGAGACATGAAAGACAATTTGTTGTTTGTGGTTGTTAGCAACAGAGGGAGATGATTCCAGAGAACAGAAGCAGGCACTGACAATGTTTGATCATCCATGGCTGTCTTAGTACTTGGTCTGACAAGGCGTACTGACTCATTAGATATAGAAATCTGCTCTTTGCTTCAAACAGAGTACATGTACTCATCTTCGTATATACATGTACATGGACAATGTATCTCTTTCAGGAATCAAGTGAAAGCATATTTCCACTGGACCTTTTTAAGTAATCCTTTCTTTTGTGCCTTAATTTACACACATTAAGTGATTTTTGAACCTACAGTGACCTCTTCACAAAACCTAGTCATTGAGGTTATACTAGAAGCTAAATACAAAAGTCACACTTTCATTTCTTCAAAACAATAGTTGCTTTATCCACATTGAGACCACGCTTTGAATTCTAAATCTTAAATTCTACAAACAATTCCATTTGGAACTTGACTGGAGCCATAAATTCCTGATAAGAAGAGACCTGGCAGAAATTCTCAGTACAAAAGTCATTTCCAAAGTTAAATGATGGAAAAAAGCCTTCAGGAAGTAGGGCTGACAAACAGTTTTTAACAAGGTGCAAAACAAATCAATTTACTCTCAGCAAGTTCCAGTGTATATTGAGCCCAATTAATTGTCGCATGTTTCTGTTGGACAACAAACACAGGCTGGAAAAAGCAGAGTTGAATTGCTCCACTTACATTGCCCTACATATGAAATTTGATTGAATGATGCAGTTTGGGAGACTGGAGGAAAGAAACATCCCCTAACCAGGTCAGACACAATGCTTTTTCCCTGTTTGCAGCTGGTTCTGGTTAAGTGCTATTGAATGTTTCTCTCTAGCTTTCTTCAATTTGCAATTCTGGCTGTGGATTAAACTAGATTCCCACTAACATGGCCTCTGACACTTCTTTTATCCTTCTGTGAGTTAGTGAGAGAAGATGAGGAAGACTTCACTTGAGGGTGAACATGGCCTCGTAATCTGGCTTCATATCTTTCACTTAATTTGGTTATGTCAAAGATGAATATTAAAGAGAAGTTCCTTATCAAAAAGTGGGGTCTTTCGTAGGAAATAAAATTAGGTTAGTCATAATTTTATTTTAGAAGGACTTCCTAAAGGCCTTATGTTAGTACATATGTATATAAAACCATACAGAGAAATTTGCTGCATATGCATAGAAAAAAACCACTTCACTAAGGACTAGCAACATCTTACTCTCAACTGCTGGTCTGTCTGACAGATCCTGCAATTTGTTTTACTTAAGAGACTTGGCAAGTCTATAAACATTGCAAGTATAGGGTTAGCCGATTACAGGCTAAAGTCTAATTCAGATGTGGAGACAGGAGGTTGACTTTAATACATATATTTATGCTTACTTGAAAAATATCTACACAAGAGAGAAAAAAGATTCCGAGTCAGTCAGTCTTCCTCAAGAACATACTCGTAGAAGCATCAACATACATCCAACAAATCAACTGATAGGCCTACACATAATTGCAGGTGAATCAAATCCTTTTAAGTGTGTATTATCAAATACTCTGTTGTATTCTTTTTGTCATTAAGCAATGCGATATGCACTTTTAATTATACAACTTAATTTATTCCATGCAAAGATAATACATGATTGCAAAATTTCCAAATTTAGTTAAAACCTGATCATATGATGTCATAAGCTTCACATTCTAGTGATTAAGGATGGTAATTCTGAGATTGCTCCAGGTTGACCATATGACCCAAACCAGTCAGATCATTGCTAATAGCTGTCATTCAATCTGATGATTGCTGACAGGTCAACATAGATTTACTTCTCAAGTGAAACCAGGTCGCCATAAATCGGGAACCAATCAAAGATAAGAGCAGTGTTTTATTTGGCTTACACGTACTTAACGTAAAATAAGCTGACTTTTAACTACGTACTTAACGTCTGTAAAGTGCTTAACTTAAAAGACTCAACAAGTCAATACAATCTGCAAGGCCAGGGATGGGTCAACAAATGCATACTTTTGTTAAAACTTATATAAAAGCACAAAAATATAAATTTCAAGGACAGTCTTTACTTGTTGAACAAAGAATACAAGTTATTTTCCCTGGCAAGCATAGCTGAACATCCAGGACTTCGAATGCACACAAATCTAGAAAGTCTTAAAGTGATATCAAGAATAAAGCTTTAAAATTAACCACTTAGTGACGGTACCAGCAATATTACTGAAAACATTTTTTTGGCTTAATGACGGGACCCGCAATTTTACGGAGCGCTATTTTTTTTTATTGTTATATATCGGGAAAATATTGTATTTATACGACTTAGCAAAAATTTTAATTTTTATGTGTAACTTAGTTTTTGAAAGCCAAATAACGGGTGAAATATCAGTAAAAGCTGGGACCCGCAATTCTGTATGTCCTGCAATATTTTATGTCATGTATGTATCCCGTTCGGAAACAAGTAGTTTTAGTTGATAATTGTTAGTTAGCATCCCTACCCAAACTGTTAATATGTAAACTAGAAGAAAATAAAAAATATAAATTTTTTAAAACATTTTGTGAAGTTATAAAGTTGTCTTCAAACGTTGTCTTCAATATTTCGGGTTCCCGGCTTCATCGCACAGACTTCTAATATCGCGAAACTGTGCAGCGAACCGGGACCCGTCATATTACGGGCGTTTTCGGGCTTTTTAATTTTTTCGCCCCAGGCACTTTATGTATGACAGTATTTGAAATTTTTTTGGCAGAAATACATGTACTTAGAAAGAGGGTATCTTTCCACATGCTTCCCCGTCATTTGGCACATTTTTTTTATTTTCCCCACATCACTAAGTGGTTAAGTAAAGAATTGATGCACATATCTGCAGACAATATAGTCCAGTCTGTGAAGAACACGGCCACTCAAAGATAATTATTAAGTACCCGGTACTTGTGTTTACTTCCCCTCACAGGAGCAGTCTCATAGGAACACCCTCGAGAGTTTTCCTCACATCTCTGAAATCTGCCTCAAAGAAGTTTGATCCAAAATATTTAGTCCAACATGAAAAAGAAATTAAAAACACTAAACGAATCAATAGAATTCTAGCTGTGAGGGAGAGGAATATATCTTGATTTGTCCCTAAGGTTTTCTGACAAACTGAAAAATCTTGTCTCCTAAATTCCCACTTGTTCCTGTCACAGAATATCAAGAGACTGCTGAATCAATCAATAAGACTGAACGTTTGTAGTTCATGAAGAAACAGGAAAATTGTGGAGCAGGTTCTTCATCACCAGAATCCAAATAGGTAGGAGATATTGGTGATCATCAAGATACATCTTCTGATCTATATGATATTGGCAAATGGAAGTAATATCATCGTATGTGCTGGGCAGTAGGCAGTCAGATCTAATGGTTGATGCGATTGGGTGGTGGAGCACAAGGTCATTAAAGAGGTCAGGTGTCAAAATCAGAAATTAGCATTTTGCAGTCAATATCATTAATATCTGGTGAGACCAATTATGTTGACCACACATGCATGGTATGATTCTGATCAGTCAACCCATGTCAGCTTGACTCATTCTGTTGCAAGCATCAGTAAGAGCAACACTGAGTTAATTGATTGTTCAATATCTTCTGAGACTAATTCATGCATGACAGAACTGAGTTATTTAGCACTTAGTCTGGAATGAATTTAAACCTAGATTGCAGTCTGATGAAGAATGAAGTTTAGTCTAGAATGAAGTGTAATCCAGACTGAAGTCAGGTCTAGAAAGTCAGAACTGGCATTTATTTAGCAATTAAATCATTTCAGAGAGAAGCAATGAATGCATAGTCCTCGGGGTGATTGTGATGGAAAACGAACATGCGGCTGACAAAAGTCTGTGTTCAGCCATTTGAGATCAAAGGTAAGCAGTTACCTACTCACATGAAGTAAACTGCTGAAGTGAAAATCAAGGTATGTGAAGACAGGTTTGTGCCAAGGAGCTGATGTATGGGACAGGAACACTACCACTAGACCATCATCATCACCATCACTGCCATCATCATCACAATCACTGCAATCATCATCATCATCATCATCCAGGGTATTTCTTGTCCGGGTTCGCATCGCATTTTGCTGGTCAATTTCAGCTGACTGCTAATCAATTTCAGCTGACTGCTAATCAGTTGCTCAAAACATAATGATCAATCCCCATCAAACCATTCATTTTCATTTGAACATGTAAAATCGAAAATTTTAGAACAAAAACTGCCCTGTGATCATCATCATCATCATCTTTTGTGTTCATGCAAAATGGGTGCATCCCATTGAAGATGATTAAAATTGATTTCTTACAAGGTAAAAATTACAGCGCTCCATTAATTTCCAAAACAAATAACTAACTTTTCAAAATGTTGGAACAGTATTTCTGAAGTCCTTAATATTAACATAACTCTTGTAATGTGAAAATCCATGGAGTGGCACCACATACATTTTGATCTAAGATATGAAAGCCGGTTTTCAGAGCCTCATATTGTCTTATCAGCAGACACATTCAAAGCTTCACTGCAAGTCTGTAAGACAGCAAAGGTGCTGGAAGGGAGTTATCTAGATTATACCGAATCTGACCTGACTCCCGAAACTGCAAGTGTATTATATTGATTGCTGAGCAGGAACGTGATATAAGCACTCGTATCTCCTCTCCCTATTACATTTCCAATGACAGGCAACATTGTTGCAATCATAGCTGCAATAATATGAATGGTTATATCTCCACTTTCAGTGACAAGCAACATTTTGCAATCATAAACGAAATGACACCAGTCATCATCTCTGAAAGGAATATTCAAGTCTTTCTGACTTAGAGTTTACAGGGTGCTGCAAAGCCTAACATTCATTTCTGAAATACCCAATCTGGCTGATCCTACATGAACATTAACGAAGATTGTTCCTATCTGGGCCTGAGGCTAGATTTTATGGCTAGGTGGAAAGCCAGACAAGACAGGCCAACCACCAGTACATTGATGCATATTTAATTCATTAATAATGGCACTTATTTTCTATAAGTTTAGGAGTACAATGTGAAACACTGGTTAGCACCAAAGTCGTACATTGGATTGGTTTTGTTCATCCGAACGACCCATGAGGTGGTTTGGGGATCATCAAAATCATACACAACCAACTATGGCTTTTGTGAAAATCACTCAAACAAACCAACAGTGAGTTCAGGAATGATCAAATCAACCAAAACCAATTTTGGGGCAAAACCACCCAACACCACCATAAACCAAAATCTCAATAAAGCTGAATGTGGCAAATTTGTGGTAAGTCTATTTTTTAGGTTTATGATGTGTTTTTTTCATTATCTTTGAAAAAACACCATAAACCAGCCTACAGTTGGTTTACCAAGAAACCAACAGCCCTATCTGCAAACCACCCAAAATCAACATCGGTTCAGGCAGTTTTGGTTTGGTTTCAGTTTCAGATGTTTGTGTACACCTCTATTTTGGACACAAGTCCAGTGATCTAATCACATTGTTGGTCATTCAAATGAAATCTCATATTCTTATTCAATCAAGACTTGTTGCCCTCTCAGAAAGGATAGAGATGACAAATTTCTGAATATCACTTTAAGTCATTCATCAAAAATGAACCCTGATCATTAAAATAAGCATCTTCAAATTACAGAATCAATGGTAAGCAACCTGACATACAAGCTGATCTAACCTGTGCGTTTAAAAATTAGCTTTAAGAACTAGAATCATGTTTGACAGCATCTGAGAAGGCCAAACTTACAGTGCTGTTATTTACACATATATAAACCTTAATAATGAGACTGAGGGCTTGTATGAATACTAATCTATATAATTTTCTCCAGGGCAGACAATGAGGAGCATTTAAGTCAGATCGCTGATAGGTTTGAGCCAGTCATTAGCTGTAGATGAGTTGCACTCCAGATAATACCCCCAAACCTTTGGGAGCTGATTTAATCAACAGCCTTAGATGAGCATTTGGAATCCTTTTCATTAACCCGCTCTGCATACAGCTAAAGCTCACTGGAGAGATATCTTGCAAAGTGGCTCATTCACTTCCATACCAATATTTCATCTAAATCAAATTTATCTTGTTGGTTTAGTAATAATAATATGATGTGACAGATCAATTCAAGGAAATTAATTCCATTCAGTTCATATTGAAAAACTCATGAATTCAACATCTTACCCAATGAAAATTACTTGTATTTTGTTAATTTCTATGTTATTTTGCTCATTTGAAAGAGCTTTTGAATTCAAGCAAAAATTTAAGGAAATCTGAATGTTTTGGTATGCACTGACATTATGATTATCATGTGATGACACCAGGGCTCTGATCCGCAAAGCAATCTTAGTGCTAAGTTGATCATAAATCCTTAAGATAAGGATTTCACCATATCCTTTTAACGATCTTAGAGCTACAATTGCTTTGTGCAACAGCGCCCTGATGTTTGTATTCTGTATTAATTCACTGAGGTGACAGGTCAAAAGTGACGAAGTGCCATAAACGAAAAACTTGCACATGCCTACTGTATATAATATTTAATTGCAACTACTGAAGATTTGGTTGGATCAGTTAAAACATTAAATACATTATAAGGCCTTGATGCTAACCTGTAATCATTCAAGAAGTTGAAGTTGGTTTGGACAAACTGGGTTTGAATGCCATGAACTGATCCCAAAATACCACCCTAAATTTTAATGTTATACATGCATGTAAGCCAGCCAAATATGAAGTCAAATGTGAAGTTAAATATAAATCCATTCCTGCTTTTAAGCCTGAACAATCACATATCCATGTATCAACAGCAATAAATGACTTATTCAATGTCTTTTTAAATTAAATTTCCAAATTTACTTTTTACTGCAAAAGAATATACATTTCCCCTTAAGATGTTGGTGTCTGAACCTAAAACAAATTGGCATTGATTCTGTCCAAGCCCTTGTTATAGTTGAACAGTAACACTGTTATCTCAAGATGACATTTGCCAAAAGCTTTGTTAATTTCTGTTATCAGGGCCTAGCTCTTTAATGTGTCAGTAAGCTGGGACTACAAAATCCCAGATAATCTGGTCTCACAGGGATAACCAGGATCTGTCAGAACACAAGTCTCTACTGGAGGTTTGGAATTACAGAAATGTATAACACAGCTCCTGACATACTGAAAACCTGAGCTCTGAAACACCCAATTATTTTACAGAGCTCATTTATCCATAGTAAACCTAAACAGGAAGCAGGAACTACATGTCAGCCATTTTGTATTACAACTTCTTATTACAGCCGGTGCTTCTGGTTTGGTGATGGAGTAGAAGTGCCCTTGCAGTGAAAGTAATGTCTTATTAATGCTATGATGGCCTTATTCATTATAAATTATGAATAAAAATAAGCACTAACCCAAAGAGCAAAGAGAAAGATGTGAATCTGGTGCAGATCTAAGGAGATGCATTCCTCCTCCTCCACATTTATTTAAAGTTGCATGGATACGTGGTCAAATTCAATGTTTTCTTTTCGCAAAATAACTTTGGGAATGATAAATATACATAAAACTTTGTACATATGATGACTGATGCATGTTTAATGCTTTTGCCTACTTTCTAATACAAATAAAATATTAAAACACAGGGAAGTGATTTAATACGAAAAGAATTCGCAAACTATCTGTGCAATCTTGTTGTGTACATCGATCACTTTGTTCTCCTTTATATCTGTTATTGTGAATAATGTATACGTATATATCTTGAACAACCTGTCATGCATGCATGCAACAAATGATCTGGATTATAATCTACAACAACATAAAAAATTTACCGATGCTCTCACAATGCTCTCAACAATTTACTCGATCATTTGCAAGAGTTTCGAAACATCAGTTCGGCATAGCCAATCACACGTCACTATTTTTATCCAGCTCTCCCATAATCTCAATGCCGCGACGAGTAATGTTTTATGCAGGCTAAGAGGAATCGCTTTGTGATGGTACTGTAAGGAGTCTATTTAAAAATGCAAACTGAATCCTTTTCAATCTACCAGGATTAAGGAGTTACAACATTATTTATTGACCTGAACACTTTTATAATGTCTACTCTACAGTATATGTTATTTATTTAACACAAAATCCTCCATATATTTGTCCCGCACGTATCCAACTTTAAATTGGATGTCAATAAGCACACTTCTGTGTTTGCATATCCAGAGCTCAGAAGTCCAGAAATTGTGTCTACAGTCATCCAGCTAGAAACAAGTCCTCAGGGCAGGCTCCTCAGGGCCTCCACCAAAGGCTTCTCACCCACGGGGCTCACAATGCTTGCCCCCTTTTTACATTGCTGAATCCGCCCCTGTGAATGTATGAGCTTACACTACTATTTGTCATATACATGTATATATATATATGGCAGGTCTGTAGAAGTTTTAGTCAGGACCATTTCAATACTGTAGTGATCCAGAAAAATGTGCACAGGTTTTTGTGTCTACTTATATCACAGTAAATATGTGCACTGGTGCATGCTTGAAACACAAATGTGTTAAAAGGTAGTCACTTGTATGTACTTTTTCATCAAATTCAAACAATTGGTAATCCTAGTATTGTTCCCCAGAAAATATTACATGCATATGTGGATGGGATGGGGGGGAGAGAAGATAAACTGTTTCTTACCCCTCAGATGTTGATTGCATGAATGTGATGGTATTTCTAAAAACAAAATTGTATATTCTATACTTACGACCAAAAGAAAGTATACCAAATGATTTCAATTATTTTCCCTTACGTCTTTATGCGACCGTTGATCAAAAGGATGCTTGGATTTCGGTGAGTTTAAATTGATCTCATTGATAAACCTTCCAATTCTTGAAGGAATATCTCTTGTATATCCAATGCATTTGTGAATTTATTCAGTAGTCTCTCAAAATCTTTGTAAACTTTCTTTTAGACGTGAGTATATATTGTCAGAATTTATCATCTAAATTGCCGAAAATTTGAATAATATTACTGCAGTCATTACTCAACAGCAATGTGCATTAAATTTTGGGGTTATCCAACACCTCTAGGTGATTAGT
>JAUELE010233739.1:0-11867 GCA_031471655.1 Diodora aspera
TCAACTATGGCATAAAGACGTAAGAGAAAATAATTGAAATCATTTGGTATACTTTCTTTTGGACGTCAGTATAGTTTTATTGAGTGTATACATGAGTATTTTGATGATTTTTCAGTATTTTTGAATATGTGTTTTTATAACATAATCTAACATCACTTTATTCTATTCAACCAGAGGGGGCGCAAAGTTCAGGGGTCCTTATTAAAGCTCAGCCTTGGGGCCCGCGTAATAGTTAATCAGCCATTAAGACTAACCCAACATGCGAGGCGTGGCATAGATTAAGATTAGATTCCGTTATCTGTGCCTTGACTCAAGTGTAAACACAGACGAGTATCATTGAGTAAGATGTCACAATGCTCCCCTGCAGTTCTCGCCTATCGTTGCATAAAGCAGTTGCTGAGTACCAAGACCAGGTGAAAGCTTTTGAAGAAGATAAGTAAGAAAGTAAACAGCAGTGAATGATTACCCGCTGTTTGATTGGTCAGAAGTCAGTAATAGTGTACATAAATTACTCAGGAGTGTAGTCGTATGTAGTCACGTGATCGAGTCCTGGTGTCTCTTGTTGGAACATTCTTGGAAGGGGTGATTTGATGAACCTTGGAGTCGATATGACGTGATCCTCGTAAGATGACAGATTAAAAAGCCAGTTTGAGTTGAGTTGGTTCAAGTCAGAAAACAAGGGGGACAGGGAGACAGACAGAGAGACGCAGAGGCGATAAAAACAGGGAAAGAGAGAATGTGGGGACCAGAAATAGATAGACAGATAGACACACAGGGCGACACAGAGAGGGGTCTGGCAGAGAGAGAAAGAGAGAGAGAGAGCGAGAGCGGCAGAGAAAGGGACAGGGGTAGAGGTAGAGTCAGGGAGAGTCGGGACAGAGAATGAGCAGAGAGAAAGAGAGAGAGAGAGAGAGACAAGTGGACAGAGAATGAGCAGAGAGAGAGAGAAAAAAAAGAGACAGGTAGAGAGAGAATGAGCAGAGAGAGAAAGAGACACGTAGACAGAGAATGAACACAGATAGGAAAGAGACACGTAGACAGAATGAGCAGAAAGAGAAAGAGACAGGTAGACAGAGAATGAGCACAGAAAGAGACAAGTAGACAGAGAATGAACACAGATAGGAAAGAGACACGTAGACAGAATGAGCAGAAAGAGAAAGAGACAGATAGACAGAGAACGAGCAGAGAGAGAGAAAGAGACACGTAGACAGAGAATTAGCAGAGAGAGAGTGAAATTAAGAGACAAGTAGACAGAATGAGCAGAAAGAGTGAGACGGAGAGTGAGAGAGAAAGAGTGAGACGGATAGAAGGATCAAAGAGAGAAAGACGGCTTAAACTGGCAGAGGAATCAACAGATTCTGCAGTTGATTAAACAAGCAATGTCCTCGCCGATCGTGAACTGTACTCTGTACTTTTGTTCCAGTTGTAATCATATAACTTAAGTCACACGAACTCAACTTGCATTTGTCATTCTGATTGCGTGCACTAACAAACAGTACTCCAGTACTACAGTACGCGCATGTGCACAGCAGTCATAAATATTATCTTACGCAACTCGGATAGTTGGAGTACCAAAGTATCAAGTACATAGCTCACATGTTGCGTTTTGGCATCAATTTCCAGATAGCAAAATCCAGTCGGATATGTTCATTTCCCAAAACACAATAAGCAATTGCAACAACACGACTTTCGGGGTGTATAATTTGAAAAAATAATGCATCATATTTAAAGACTTGAAACCTAGGTACAAGTTCGTCGCTCACATATAGGCTACCCAGGTTACTCGCCGGTCACGTAGCAAACTTATGTACGCGCTTCTAACACTACTACTTTTCTATATTAATCATACGCGTTACATACGCTAAAGTTAAATTGTGTAGAATATAATATAGACCAGCTGATCTAAACGATTTAGGCTTTGTGGAATATCAAATGTGTTGAACATTAAATGGCATTATATTTTTTCTCACTATTCATGCATTAAATCGTTCATTCATGCATTAAATCGTTCATTCATGTGAAAATCATTTATAATTTATTAATTGATTCATTTATGAATCCATTTGTAAAGTTTATTAACTGCTCTATCGATTTTTGCTTCTGTTCTAAACGAGTGTGGACAGTTGTAATTCGTTACGCTTGCTTGTAAATCGGGCCGACCTTTCAATAATAAATCTGTCCCAATACAATCAGAAATCATTTCCAAACAGTGGCACGCTCCTTGATAAACTGTGTTTCGATTTTGACCTTACCACTTGTGACGATTCGCGAACTTGTCCGATCATTCTCTGAATGACATAGTTTTCTATTTTAAGATATGTGCACTAGCCGTCGTACAGTTCTCCTTGCCGAGTGTCATTGAGAACTCTTGTCCCTTGTGAATCAGCATATTTCTAAGTTATCGCTGTTTGTAAGGGTGTCAGTCGCTCATTGAAATATCATGTGTACATGTATCGGTTAGCTGGACGTAATGAATACACCCGTGACTCGCAGAATTCAGGGAGATGGGAACTATAATGCTTTGAAACACAGAGACAGAGACAGAGTGAGAGAGAGAGAGAGAGAGAGGGAGGGAGGGAGGGATGGAGACAGTGACAGGCAGATAGACAGATTGGGGTAGACTATGAATGAGACAGAGAGAGAGGGAGGGACAGACAGAGACACAGTAAAGACGGTCATACATAAAGAGGACAGATAGAGCGGCAGACGAAGAGACGAGAAAACGATATACCTAGAAAAAGACGAAATGCTTTGAAACAATGACAGAGAGAAAGAGAGACAGACAGACAGACAGAGAGGAGGGATAGAGACAGAGACATACAGGCAGAGAGAGGGGGATAGAGACAGAGACAGACAGACAGACAGAGAGGAGGGATAGAGACAGAGACAGACAGACAGAGAGAGGGGGGATGGAGGGATAGAGACAGAGGCACAGAGACACATACAAACGACAGAGAGGGTCGGACAGAGTGACAGACAGACAGATTGGGATAGATTCAGTGACGTATTAACTACCACCCGAGCCCCTAGGTTGAACATCAGGGCCCGAGCCCCTTCACTATATCACCACCTCGTCCCATTTACCCATCTTCTTCGAATAGATACGAAAAAATTGTATGCAAGTTTAATTACATATCATGTCGCACTGGTTTTCATTTATAGTTAAAGTCGTTCGGTATGTAGTTGGGTTTCTGGATACAACACGGCTCTTGTTTCCACACTGTCCTGTCCAAGGTTACACTCAGTTTATTGCATGCATCTCTTCTTCCTTCACTGACTGTCTGGTGAAACACGAGCTGTGTTTTTCTTACTGTCTCTACTTTATCCAACCTTTCTCTGTGAGGAATGAATAATACAATCTGTACAACGCACAGTACGACCGTTGTACTCGGACCAAACATCATCTCTTGAATCAACAGATAGGACCAACTGACCTACATAGTCTGTGTACGTTACTGCTTCAAAAGGTTGACAAGTAAAGGTTTATCAAATAAAACCACGGTTATACAGAGATGTTCGGTACAATAAGATAAACGTACCTCTTTTACTTGGTGGATTCTGCACTCGTTTCTCAAGTTCACTGTCCAAATCAAAATATTGATGCACGCATGAACTGTGGGAGACATGAAAGGTCTTAAACCTTGTCAAAACGGGGTCAACTTGGGAGAATCCGAATACATGTAGCCCTTTGATAACGTTCCTTATTCTTGTTGTATCAGATCAGTACGGGTTGTAAAAGAGGGAAGGGACAAAGAAAGGGGTACAGGGAAGGGAGAGCCCGGGGGGTTGGGTGGGTGCAAGGGTACAGAGAAGGAAGAGATCGATTAGTTGGTAAATTCGTAGATGCGTAAAGAGAATGTAGAAACCGAAAAAGAGGGCGTTATAGAAGGAGGGCGACAACCGAGTGAATTTGGAAAGCGAGGAACTTGGAGATGGGGTGTGTGAGAGAGAGAGAGAGAGAGAGAGAGAGAGATGAACCGAATTGGGGAAGAGAGAGAGAGAGAGGAAGGGGGTTAAACGGATGTTCCATACCGATAGAATTTGGGGAAAGAACTGGTTCCATACACGAATGAGTGCTTAAACCGCTATAATTCTGGCAGCTACATATGGTGAAAAGGATTCACGGGACAAAAACAGAACCACTGCAACAGAGAGAGGGGGAATGAGAGAGAGAAAGATAGACGGAGACGAACAGAGGGGGTTGGAGAGGAAAAGGATCAGAGAGAAATGAGAGACAAAGAGGGAGAGACAAGGGGGAGACAGAAAAACGGACTTAAAGAGAGACAAACAATCAAACGATGTTGTACAACATTCTCGAGATCCAGGGCATAAGGAGGAGTCATAAGTGCCCTGGATTTCGAGGATGCATAGAAATATGCATGATTTCATGTATTGTTTATGGCCTCTCTGATGAGATCCGTGGGCGTTGTTGTCATAGAGGAAACGCAGCTACAGATGACAAAATGCAAGCAATGACAGTTGGTTAATGATGACAAACTTGAAGCGGTAAAGCATTTGCATTGATGCAGTTGGTCGTCGTTCTGACAGTTGGATGTTTCTCTGTTTCAGGAGTGTGGTCATGGTTGGACGTCTATGAAGGGACGAGTAATCTTCTGGTTCCACCTGAACTATGCCACCAACTCCGGCTATGTCCTGTTCAAGCTGTACGGCCAGCAGTGTCAGAAGTGCAAGAACGGATCGTACGAACACGCCATGTGGTACCCAGAGGAAGTTGTTAAGGTATGTGCTACAGGACAAGGTGTTTGTGTATACAATGTGTGTGCGTCCGTGTGAGTGCAAGAACGGGTCGTACGAACACGCCCTGTGGTACTCAGAGCAAGTTGTTTAGGTATGTGCTACAGGACAAGGTGTTTGTATATGCGTGCGTGTGTGTGTGTGGGTGTGTGTAAGTGCAAGAACGGGTCTGACGAACACGCTATTTGGTACCCAGAGGAAGTTGTTAAGGTAGGTGTTACTGAACAAGGTGTTTGTGTATACATGTGTGTGTGCGTCCGTGTGAGGGCAAGAACGGACCGGACGAACACGCCATGTTGTAGCCATAAGGAGTTGTAAAGGTAGGTTCCGCCAGACAAGGGGGTAGATGTGTGCGTGTGTGTGTGTGCATTCGTATGTATACCCCGGTTGTGTGTACATGCGTATTGATGTGTGCTTGTGTGGGTGTTATGTGTGCTCAAGAATGGACCTACAAACACGCCAGTTCGTGTCCAGAGGACATCATAAAGACATGCTTTAGTGTTGTTTGTATGAGACGGTATAGCGTATTGTTATGTTCAGCTACTTGATTAACTGATTCACGCACATGTGTAAGCATCCATATATTCTCTCGAGCACCAACATCCCCATACTCGTTCATTCACCTATCTGCAACTCTGAACATTCTTCAACATCCATCTACCCACGCTTAGATCTACTACCGTCCTCGAACTCGAGAGCATATAATTATCACTCTGTCAACGGTCCGACATATGCCCTGGATGTATTCCTATTCACCACAGTCGTGTTGTGTGTATAGACAACGAATGAAATGTCCCATTCACTGCACGAGAAGTAACTCTTGATAAATTTAAACACATCTTTACTTCGCCGAGACTGTGGAAGCTTCACTGACTGGTCGAGACGACCGTCGTGAATAGAAATGAATCCAGGCCATACGCCGGACCACTGAAGGGTCATATATGCCCAACATTTCGAAGATGGCTTCCTACCTCACTCCTTCACAGCGCAGTGGTACAGCACTCGCCTTGCTCCAACGCTTGTGTTCACCAGATTTTTCTTCGGGGGGGGGGGGGGTAAATTTGTGGAGATGTAGCTAAAATACCCCTGAAAGTCACAAAACAAACCAAACCATTTACAATCACCTGCATCCATCCTCAAGACAACCTTTTTGCATTGCAGGTTATTGGCAACGTGTACAACCGAGTCGGCCAGCTGTACTACGGTTTCGTACGCCCACCACTGCGCATAGACCGGAGAGCTGGCAAGCCAAGAAACCAGCATAACGCAGAACTGTGCCAAGCCTGCAAGGAAGGACTCTGCAAAGAGGAATGGTCATTTTCATGACGTCATGAAGAACCTCATTTAGATAACTCACTTGCTCACAATCAAAATCATTCAGAGCATCTCGGGGGAGTTTCATTGAACGCTTATCATGCTTCTTTTAAAGCATTGGCACCTTGTTTGTACAACTCATCGAGGTATTCTGAATGATTGTAATCTTCCGAAACTGCAATAATGGCTGAGCGTGTCTGCAGCGAGAGAGAAGTGTGTTTCTAGCAAGGCGGTGTGGATGGAATGCAAGTATGTTTTGAACTTACAGTACCAAAGAACATCACTTTATTACATGTAGATTATCTAAATCACGTGATCTCCGAGCGCAGCACATCCGCATTCTTCTGTGCGATCATTTTGTACTCACATACGCTTTCCGAATGTTAGACATTAAGGTATTGTTCTATGGTATTTGTTTTTCGATTTCTCTTACATACATCAAATGTACAATACTGCACATGCTTCATTCCAAGGCATTTAAACATTCCGAATCTGTTGTCTCATGCAAGTTTTCGATTCCCATGTTTGAATCCCGTGTACATAAGCCCATATTTTGATAGCGGTTTATCTGACGTGTGCAACGCTTTAATTCTTGCTGTCGGTCAGCTGAGTTCATCTACCGATTTATTTTCGTTTCATTTTTATTCCTAGTTTTAAATACTTGCGATACCATATTGTGCATTAATGTGTACCCGTTTTATACTGTACATAGCCTGATTCCGCTTTCTGGTTCATGTTTATATTTATAACACTATAGTTCATACAGTTGTTTACATTAATATTAATTCAATTTTGTGGTATAATTGATCGTCTTTTTTAATATTTTCTTTTCAAAGATGTGGTATTGCATGTGATCGGATCCTTGTTAGGGGAAAATCTTTGAAATGAGTTAACAAATCGATAGTATTGGCATAAAGTGCTAATTTGCATAATATACGATTGTACACACTAGGTCTGAACATGTCCGACACTTAACTGAAAAGTATTTTGCGATATGGTTTATGTATATTTATGTATTTATTTAAATAAAACTTTACAATAATAATATATTCAATCGATTTCAGCATTTTAAAGTTTTATTATATATTTGAATATTGATGTTTAACTTTCTTGAAATTTAGCATTTATTTGTCTCAATTTAATAAGTATTTTGAAAATGGGAACGATAAAGAGGAATTTAATACTTTTCTTGTCGTCCAGAACTGAATCTTCATTTCATATGCATCCAACAATCAGTGGATCTCGATTTCAAGGCCACTGCTGCATTTAGTAGCATTTCTACATCAGCGCTGACCTTTATTTTGAAATTGTCATGTTCTAATGGGACAGCCTCTTTATTGCTTTGTTTGACAACACATATTAAAAGGTCTTCCATTAAGATTCGATCCGCTTCTAAACCCTCCAGTCCTCGAGCTCGAGCGAGAAGGTGGTATCATATCTGCGTTTGGTCGTTATTTCACATATACCACGCGGGTCCCGTGCGTTTTAGGCTGATTATCATATAACCAGCCAATGGCTTGATTATCTGTAAAAAAAAACACCACCTAAAAACAATAGTGATAATACATAAACAACATGACGTTAAAACAAAGAAGTGATATGCTATTTCCTAACAACTAATTTTATTTTATTTTTGAATCAGTCCATGAAAAGTCTTTCTGTTACGATGTGATTGCAATTTTGTAAATCAAAAGTTTCTACGTGTTAACTCCATACATTTTATCCTACTTTGTATCACATAGTAAATATGTCTTGTACATATCCAATAAGTTGTTTTGAAAGTATTATACACTTAAGAGTTTATGATAGTGATATGTGATCCCCCTATTTAAATGATGTCGTGTTGTCTGCATAATCTCTGTAGTATAGATGGTGGTAGTGGTGTTGCGTTACATTGCTTTCACTGTTGTTTTTATTGCTGTTATTGTTGTTTCAGTGATTAAACGCATATTGTAGTTTATAAGTGCAATCTGTTAATGTCATTTCCAGCTTGTTTCATAGTTTAAACCCAGTGGTTTCAAAAGTAGCCGGGCTACTTCTCCGTAAGGCTCCGTTCAATATCCTTATCCCTATCCCATATATGTTCTTCAACACAGTTCTCCTTAAACTATATACTGACGTCCAAAAAAACCTATACCAAAACTTCCAGAGGCGATTAAAAAAACAAATAAATATTATCACATTACCTTTGGTTTGTCAGTACCAGCCGTTCTTCACAGGTTTCACTGCATCAACTCATCCAGATCCCCACTGGTGATGTACACATCTGCAATAAACTGACCGTGCATGAGATCTGTAATGCTGGGAAAGGGCACATAAAATGTCCTCAATAGACGAAGAACATGGAACTCTATGTTCCGGACAGAAGTGTCGATAAACTCTCACACCATGAAACACCAACAGATCTAACTGTTTAAGATACCTTATAAAAACTAGCCACGAGAGTTAATTCAGCTGTATTGATGTTAGTGTTGGCCTCCTATTCCACATGACTTTAACATTGCATTCCGCAAACAAATCAGGTATCTGATTCTAAACAGATGCTTCCTTATTTCTTGTATACACATCTGAAACATACTTTTCTAGCTATCGTTGAATCCTACATCAACATGTACAGGTGCTCGCTAAAAGTCCGTGCTCGATTGAAACATTGTTCTTACTGAAGCTATGCCTTTCTTGTTCATCAGCAACAGAAGTTACACTCTGTTTAAGGATGTTTCGAAGCATGAAACTACCACTCTGAGGGCTTGACACTTTATCGAAATTAGGAAATTTGCTGATGACGTTTTGTACATTTCCAAAGGAAATAGTATACTATTGTGCAGATTCACAAGTAGCTGTTAATCTAATGCTTAGATTGAGCCACAAGGTTCGAATCACTGATTGTCGAGCATTGGTTTAAACATTAGGAGTACGAAAATAATAAACGGGCGATTGTCGCCGAACCAATTGAATTCCTGGGTAATTTTAGGCTGGAAAATCGGAAAATACATAATTAGAAATTTAGCAAAGCATCATTTTTAATTTTTTCATAAATCGACTACCCAGTCAGGGATTCGAACCGCTGTGGATTGAGCCCGTTTGGGATTCGACCCACTCCCTCAGTGTAGGTTAAACATCATCAGCACTAAAGGTTGCGAATGTAGACAGCTCAGAATCCGCTCAAGCAAGGATAACCCCTGATCAAAACATCATGTTGTATTGATTATCTCCTAAACTGTCAATGAAGATACCCAACTATAATGATTTTGTATGTGGCTCCAATGACGCTTCCCAGTTCCTGGTGAACGCGTTTGTTGGAGATATATAGAACATTGTTCTTGATGTATGTACGATTTGCATCATTCAGCTTCTATTGAAATATACACGTATGTATGTCTAATATTGAAGTCATTATTACTTATATATATGTTCACATTTTTCATATTTTATTGTCATGATATTTTTATGTTTACCTTAATAAACCATTTAATGAAATCGTTGTCATTGATGTTATTGACAAAAGAGATCGTTCTCTGTTGCGGTGAATCTAATTTCACCAACACAATCCTGTTCTATATTTACCATTTGCTTTAGTTTTGGCAATCCCATGCCAGAAAGTGGGGGGGGTCCAGTTCAACCAGTTGACATGAATGGACAAACGATGAGTCTGTACATCGTTCTAGTTCTTGCTTCTGTTTTGTTACTTATAAGTGCATCTCGTACACTGTCTGTACATACATATATACTCATACATACATCGTATGTACCGAGTAGTAACTGTAAGATGAACAGTGTGAAATGAGGGCCTGCACTCCCCGTGTAGCCTGGGTCAAATGACAGGTTTTGCACGGAGTTTGGCGTCCATGCAATTATATCACACAACTGGTAATGTTGATATATACTGACGTGCAAAAGAAACGATACCAATGACTTCATTCAGGTTCCCTTACGTCTTTATATCATAGTTGATCAAAAGGATACTTGAATTTCAATGAGTGTAATTTGATTAACCTCATGACATTGATAAAACTTCCTAATCTTGAAGAGATATGTCTTGTTTATTCAACGCATTTGTCAATTTATTCAGTACTCTCTCCAAATCTTGGTATCGTTTCTTTTGCACGTCAGTATATTATCATTCATGTGCATATGCATCTTCCCAGGAATTCGTAATCTTGCGTCATGGTCATTCACATTAACAAATACAAAGTACCTTCTACATCTCACCATCTCCGATTTTAATAATAAAAATCAGTGCAGTGGGTCCAGAGATATGTTGACCCACTTTTTTGCAGGGGAGGGGGATACCCTTAGTTAACATCACTTTATCTCAGAAACTACTAACTCGATGTTCATAAAATGAGTGTCAGTCATTAACCGGGATCCAAGCTGGATCCAGCTGAAAGAGCTCCAATTTATTTTTTATATATCTGAAAATTGCGAGGGTTCTTAGTTCCAAAGATATTCTCTGGTGAAAATGGATACCCCAGCGATGCTCCTGCATATGAACAGATCGTGTACGAGATAGGAATGTTGGAAAGTCGACTTAAAATAAGCGCAATGGAAGGATAACGTGTATTTAATGCACTGAACTACACAAACAGTTGTGTTTAAATTAAGTTATGTGCACTAAACAAAGAATTTAGTTCCTTCATCGTAAAACAAGCGGCAGCAAAAGCACACAGTTTGTAATTCTCAACGTGATCAATATGGTTTATGTTCGAATTCACATGAATAAATGGACTATTCTTGTATTCAATGTCTTCCTGAAGACATCACTGCAGATAGAGAAGATCGGTCACGGCTAGAAGCGGCTCCGTTTTAGCTAAAAGTCACTAAGCCAGTCGTCATGAATACGAATGAGAAACACATGAGCAAATCAAGAGGGTGGCCGGGTGTAATTGAGTGAAGCGGCTGTAAAATCCACTCAAAGTGGCCATCCTTTCAAAGCGACGGTCATAAAACTTTGAGACTTCTTGATACGCTTACATCTTGAACATCGTATAGTTATCGCTTATTTCTGTGTTCCGTGTGCAAACGTGGTAAAGGTGTGGTTTCATGTAGGCATTTTATAGATTGCGAGAAAAGGAGTGTATTGTAATTATACCGACGACATCGTTATCTTCTTTCTCATCTCTCCACGCACACCCTAGTTTGACAAGTTTATGACATGCTGATTTTAAAATATTTGGGCTACAATAAATATGTTCCCCGTGGCTCTACGACATGAGACACTAAGAATTCAAAGCCGAAATGTCATGCAGCAATGCAGTACAAGTCTTTAAGCTCTGAAATGTTGGGATATATACTTTTTCTCAATGACAGATTTCTCAGTTAGATTTAAAAAGTCAAACAGAACCTCGATGCAATTCTATCAACCTACACAATAGCACCATCAAAGAAGCATACATATGAATGCATCACAGAACACTCAACAGTTCCGTGTTGTCTGCAAAGAGTAATAGATAGTTTACGAGTGCTTCCTGAGCTTACTTGGCTAGAAGATCAACCGCCAAGACTGACAGATACGGTGGCGTCACGGGGGGAGGGGGGTTGCGGGAGTGTGGACCCCATTGATTGAGGCCATCAGAGGGTTTCTAGAGATTCTTTATGAATTGGTCGGCGGGGGTTGGGGAGGGGCATGCGTTAGCACACTGAGTGACACCACGGGACAGATTAACTCCCTCACAAACCGATATAGGACCATCTTGACACCGCATCGGGAGAACAGGACAAAGTCACGTTCTCCCTTGCTAAAGTGTGTAGGATTTTCGGCGTCAAACTTGGGTGTGAGACATCAAAGAGCTTTTGTCGGC
>JAUELE010233750.1:0-11866 GCA_031471655.1 Diodora aspera
ACATGACCGCATACAGCACGCATAACCACCGCCTTCCTTCAGAACAGCAACATCCCCGTCCTTCCTTGGACTTCCAGGTCACCAGACTTGAACCCCAATGAACATCTGTGGGATGAATTGGACAGACGTGTGCGACAGCGACAACCACAACCCCAGACTCTGCCCCAGCTGGCTCACGCATTGCAGGCCGAGTGAGCTACCATTTCCCAGGCTGTGATCTGTGGCCTCATTGCTTCCATGGGCGGAAGCTACCAAGCAGTTCTCAACTCTAGGGGAGGGCATACTCGTTATTGACTGTAGATAAACTTGACCTTCAATGTGTGACCTCTTGCTGCAGCATGAAAGAACAGTTATCCCATTTATTAAGTGTGCCAAATTTTAACTTTCTCGCACATCTGGTTCATTTATTAAATTCATCTTCACGATGTCATGAAAATTTGGTTTTGCGTTTCTTTTTTTGAGGAGTATATGTCGTCCCTTATTCCCCTTGATCTATCAGCGGCGTTTGACACTGTGAGTCATATTCAGCTGCTGCACGTTTTATCTGGGGATTTTCAGATCAGAGGAACTGCACTGCAGCTGCTCCAGTCCTATCGTCAAGACAGGAGTCAGTCACTACTGATTGGCAGGGAGATGTTAGAACCGGTTGCTCTACTGCAAGGAGTACCCCAGGGATCAGTTCTTGGTCCAATGCTCTTTGTAATCTAAACTAACTCTTTTGGATGTGTTGTGGAACAGAGTGGTCTGAGACATCAACCCTATGGAGATGATACGCAACTGATAAACAGCTTCAGAGTTGACAATATTAAGCATGCCTTAGAAAGGACAACATAATGTACATCTCGCATTAAGTTGAAACTTAATGATGATAAGACTGAGGCAATGCTTATTGGAAGAGAAGGTCAAATGGAATACGTCTCTGAAAGTACTGTGGCAGTTGGACAATCAACTATTGAATTTTCTGCAGTAGTTAAGGATCTTGGTGTGTTCGTAGATCCCAAACTCGCTATGGATACACACATTAACAGACTCTGTAAGTCATATTACTTACATCTAAGATGCATTGGTCAAATCCGTCATCTCATAACAACTGATACTGCAAAATCTCTGGTTCAATCAATGGTCCTTTCAAGACTTGATTATAGCAACGGTCTGTTCTATGGAATTACGCAGTCTGCCCATCAGAAACTCCAGGGAGTGCAAAATACAGCTGCCAGGATTGTATCCAGAACATCTAAATATTCACATACATGTGTATTACACCTGTGCAGATGTCATTGCACTGGCTTCCTGTTCAAGCAAGGATACATTTCAAATATCAACATAAACTGGCACCACCCTATCTAGTAAGTATTCTATCTCCTCACAAACCATCCAGATCCCTTCGCTCCGAAAAGCAATGCCTGTTGTATCAGCCTTCTTGCAATCTCTGCAGTGTTGCCGGAAAAGCTTTTAGCGTGGCTGCCCCTAAGCTGTGGAATGACTTGCCCCTTTGTATAAAAGAGTCACAAAAATGGACTCTTTTAAAATTCAGTTAAAGACTCACCTGTTTAGAACATTCTATAACCTCTCAATGTAGCGCTTTGATAATGTTAAGGGTATGGAGCTAGAGCGTTACAAATGCACATGATGATGATTATTATTATTATTATTATTATAACAGTTCTATTCACAAATGCCTAAGGAAGACATATATCCCTTTGCCTGGTTATAATGAGTCTACTGAGTCTGTACTGTAATAAGAACAAGTCTATGATACAGACAAGTGTCAGAACATAGGAAAGCAATTTGATGGCGTCATGAATACTCTGTAACGGTGTAAACAAACTAAAGATTACCCTTTCCGAACTCACACAGAAACTTCTTCTTCATGATCAATTTTAATAGTACAAGAAATAGTCATCAATATTCCATATAGTAATTTATTCATTGTTTAAAATCGATGATAGCAGAGACACACATAATTATACTTCCCAGAGGTAAACATCAGTTGGTTCTCTTCTGTTACTCTTCTCCCGTGTTCTGTTCGTCGCTATTAGAACCGGAACAAGCAATTAAAGAATGGAATTGTGACACTACAGGAGAGTGAAATATCTGTGCATTTGGGTAATGGACGGCGAAACACTTTACATTATGCATTCAACAAAATTTACAAATAATACAATGTTAAAACTACATCCCAACAATAATGTGACCCATCTTGAAAATCTGTGTCTTAAATCGGTAGTGTGTGCCGTGATGTACCCATGAACAAACTTACTCATTTCGCCCAAGCAGAGCCAGCTGAATATCGGCATTGTCGCAGCACTGAGACAACATCCAGCCCTGCGATTTGAACACTAATTAACCTTAATTGGACTTTATTTCGTGTGTGTATCATTCCGTTATATGATTCACACAAACTGTAAAATCGTTTTGATGATTCAGGCTTGTGTAAGAATGTTAAATTATTGATGTGGAAACGTGTTGTAATATTATTTTTGTCCTGCAGTAATAGCGAAGACGCATTTCTTGTGATATTTTCCAGAGAACCTGTCGTTGTCAGAACAAATGTGCTCAGCGTTCAGCCTCGTAGGCGATATGAATAGTAATAAGCCGCAAGATGCGATTGATTTCGTTATATTATCAACACGTCTCTATGAAAAGCCTCATTGATGCCTATTCTGTCCACAGTCTGACAGCTTTATTGTCGAGACGAATGATCTTTAAACTGTGCGCACACTATGCAACTAGTTGATTTATGATGTTAGGATGCGTGACCGATTAGGGGGGAATCGTTTCGATGATTATGTTTCCTTCACTCCGGTGTTCCTGTCAGAGGAACGACTGCGAAGTTTCGCTCTTAGTCTGTCTCCCAGAACCCAGAGCATACAAAGAAAATGGAGCCTTCCCAAGTCTAGATATTCAGCAAGTCTAGGAATTCTCAGCTCTAGGCAGAAATTAGAAATATCTCTGGGCTGCTTTTATTTTTATCATTGTTGTTTTGGTATGAAGAACATAATTGTGTAGATTAAGTTTATTTCTGGGACTAGATGTAAGCCTACTTCACGCTCACCGATAATCGATTCCGGCCAGGTAGAAGATTGTGACCGATTGAACTGTACGCTGGTATATTGTAGGCTTTCAATCGAAATCGAGTAGTTGTGTAACGAGAACAAAGATTGTGACAGATTGAATTGTACGCTGGTGTTTTGTAGGCTTTCAATCGAAATCGAGTAGTTATGTCACGAGAACAAAGATTGTGACAGATTACACTGTATGCAGGTTGATTGTTGGACTCAATGGAAATCCAGTAGTTGCATGAGAACACAAATCTATTCTTGCTAGAACAAAAGTAATGTCTATATGTATTTGTCATACTTGAACAGGAAATCGTAATTATCGTGTCCCATTACGACCATATTCGTTGCCTGAGTCAATCTTAGCCGAGACACATCAATCCCTCCTGAAGATATACTTTAGTTTTGTTGAATTATAACTTGTCCTGAGCATGAAGTAATGAAACAGCCTGACGGGTCGATGGAAATGTCAAACGTGTTGCCAATTACTTAAGGCTTATCTCCAGACTTTCACAACCCGGAAAGCAATTTCATGAGAGATAAGGAACGAAGACCTTGCGAAGTATTCTCTTAATGAATGGTTTGTGACTGAGATGTAAACCACGTCATAGTACAGAGTCCAGCGCCATATAACGATGTCTTATATTCAATCTTAAAAGCCAGATATAAACTGGTCAGAGCACATTAACATCTATTATCTAAAGACCTAAACACGTATGTTTGTATAATTAGCGCTTTAATATCGATCTCGTTAATACTTAAACATATATGAGTGGGTATCAGAAAGTTTTAATTGTCACCAAGAAGTTATTAAGCAATCAGGATGAAATGTTGGCTTTAACATCATTGATGCTTACCTTCTTGATGACCAACCAGTTATCTACTTTCCTCGATTAGATTTTGGTCCTGTTGAGCCTCAAATTAGTACCCTCTGGTATGGAGAAGATTGAGGCGCGCAGTGTAATTAAGTTTAATTAAGTTTTGAAGGCCTACACTGCCCTACAAATTCACGATGACATGGAATCTGTTGAGATGGAAAACTGGTCATATGTCCCTCACAGATGAACCAAGAAATGCAGTGCATAGGACATCATTCATGACCAACTGCACATGTCCGAGGTACCACCAAAGGAGTACGCCTGTTAGCTGACAATGCACCTGCTCAAAGATGTCAAGAAGCTGCTGTGGAGGCAAGGCGCTGTGGATTTTACCGCACCCGTCCGATCTTGCGTCCAGTGACTTCTTCTTATTCCCAGAAATGAAAAATCCATTTCGTGGACGCAGTTTTGACGACATGAATGAGGTCATTCAAGAGACGGGGTTGGGTTTCCGTGAAAACAGTGGACTTCTCTTCAGGCGGTGTATGCAAAGTCAAGAAATGGTGGGAGAAATGTGTAACTCTGGATGGTGACTATGTACAGAAGTCCTAAGGACAAGAAAGCAAAATAAAGTTTCTCTCCTGATAACGTCTTGGTGATAATTGAAACTTTCTGATACCCCCTCGTAGGTGTACTGTTGTCTCGTGCTATTCCATACTGATAATTAGTTGTGTATATAGCACCGATTGGATGCGAGTTTTGGCGCAAGTCCGATTGTTGTATTATTCCAGTACCGATTGGATGCGAGCTTTTGCGCAAGTCCGGATGTTGTATTATTCTATGTGCTATGTAAAAACCACTCTGGAGCGGTTATGTAGAGATGAGTGCGTTTTGACCTCGTTTGGATATTCAAAAAGACCTCTGCTATGCCTGGGTCAGTTCAATACCATTCCTGGGCTATTAATGAAAGTCGGTGTAGTTTAAGCTGTAGCTCGCCAAATATTTAAGAAACCCCTCCGTCAAAAATGACGAGTAAATTTTCTTCATTTTCAACTAGGTTACACAGTTTGTCGCCGTTAGTAACTGGCTGAACCTGCTGCCAACGTCCAGCTTCAGATAACGTGTGTGACATGTGGCGCGTAATTTCCGTCAAGTGTTGTGTATCCATGTCCTCTTTGTCCACTTTCCCCGTGTAAGATAGCACTTCCATTCCTCCGAGCATCAGCCTTTTTTGTGTAGGCTCGAAATTCTGAAAGTAAGTGCATACCAACTTGTATTATAAAACAGATTGGTTGGTTGTAATTTTAAGGCGGCTTTCAGCGATATTTCTTCTATACGGCACCATGGGGTTCCTCTGAGAAAACGAAAGTTAGGCTTCAAACTGAACGCTCTATCACGAGCTTCATTATCTTGCAACCAATACAGAGAAAAAGGTGTGCGATGCAAATTGCGCACAAATTTAAATATAACGATACGGGGAAGGGGATAATGAAGTTATTTAATATAAAAAAAAACAAATTTCCATACATAGCTTACTTTCCTTGTTAGGCTAGTTTTTTTCGATTTTCTAATTAAATGTCACAGATACCAGCAGCTAACAGACGCTACAGGACACAGACCATGTTATTAGAAAGACCAACTGGTAGGACTTGTGAAATGCCTTATGCAACCTCATTCGAAGAATATTTCTATTTTTGACAAATGTTGTGGTTAGAAGGTGACCATTAATGACGTCTATAGGGAGAAGCTGCCGAGGACTGAGGAGATGGAATTGCCGAGCCGATGACACCCTAGACATGTACAACAGTCTTACAGTGATAAATGATTAGCAACAGGGAATTACTCACTTCTAGTCATTTCCTTGCAGATGGCACTCCCTCTGCGATTCCCTTTATATGACTTACTGGCGTACAGCTGGAAATGGAACGACATGTTCTCGCCAATTATCACTTTGGAGTCTGTACGATGGAATATGGACACGTTTTAGATTTTTTTAAACAGTCCTGACAACTGATGCAAACATGTCCTGACAACTAAGCAAGAGTCCTGATAGCGGACACACAGACACTGTTTTCAGAAACTGTCCATCCTGGTTCCCGAAATTTGACTACAGTCCATTTGACACTTACAGACGTTGTCTCCATGGGCAGTTACTGATTAACCAGCCACTATACAATTGAAATACTAGTATAAGAAATCTTGATGTTAAATCAAATTTAAAATTATATTTAAACGTATCCTCAGTATATTGACTTTGTTATAGCACGACCTGTGGAGGAATGTCTCCGAGAGGGCACCATTATGTATTCAATATATAGATGAAAACGTCCGACGCATGTTCATTTCATGTATATCTTGACAGAAATGTCTTTTCGTGCACGTTTCACTAAGTGTAGGTTTCCCTTAATTTGCCGCTGCCTGCTTGTAACGACCAGTAAAGCACGCACTGTATTCACAGTTTCAGTCAAATCTATACGCCTCGAACTACGTTTGTCTCAGTGCGACGTTCTGACGACAGCCTCTGTTGTGAACAAACCTGTAAGCATTCGTGATCATTAAAAGTTTGAGCGAGTAAACTTTTTAATAACTTTATATCTAAGCTATGTGTTCGCCAAATGTGAAATAGCTAACGGCGCAAGCACTTCATTTTGTTAGGCTGAAGCAATTTGCAGTTGTTTTTCTGTGTAAACGCATGTGGTCTCACCCGGTTCTCAAATAATGACAAAACAATCTAGTTTCCTAATATCAATCATCAAAGACATATGTCATACCACAAGTTATATTATTAAATTACTTTAAAGAGAAACCTACACGGGATCGATGAACATGTAAAATGGGGTTTTAATTTTAAATGAAATCATAAAAAGCCATTTCGAATTCACCCAGCAAAACAAAAGTGGTGCAAATGAAATGAAGTTCGTGAAAACATCGGAAGTCGGGGGATTCAAAAGAAATGCATTTCCACAAGTTCTCAGAGAAAGACATAAATTAATAAATTGTTCACACTTTGGTAGCACATGTCCATCTTTGATTCTGAATATAACTTTATACTTAATTGTTGATGGTATATTAGTATCAAACACAATTAATGTCAACACGTTCCTCTCCGGCTGGTATATGCACCCCATTTAAATAAAAAATACATTTCTTTTTCATACAATGATCCATGTGTGAGAAGTAGGAAGTGAGTGATTTCGGATGTTACGCGGCTTTCTGCAATTTGTCAGTATATCACCACGGTGTCCACTTCATCAGCTCGATTTCAGATGTTGATCTCTGGGCTGACCGGGAGGCACCCGAAACAAGGCTGGTAGATTACTGGGCCGGCACACTAACCACTGAGCTATCCCTGGTGGACGGAACCAAGCAACCCGACAGGTCATTGACCGACAGTTGATCGCATTCAGATGTTGAAATATTTGGTGACAGTGACAGTTTAGGAAGAGGATCAAATGCAACATCATGTGTTCTATTTGGGATCAGATTTCCTTGAAAAGTAGCTAGTATGCTACTGTTGCAATTGAGTTCAGTCCGGGATTCGAACCCGCGCCCTCGGGCTCAGGCACCCATCGCCAGGGCTACAGATCAGCAATGTAGACCACTCGAAATGTCATCCCAAATGAAAACAAAATAATTTATATTCATATGTTGCCGAAATGGAAAATTTCTCCAAACACATAACTTACAGACGCGGACGCAAAGCTGGCAACACACCGCAAATGAGCCCAAACTGCTCCTCTTCTGGGACAACAACGCAAAACGTTCACTGAGATTTTGATCAACAAAACCGAGCAATTATCCGTATGAAAGATCTGTATTTAAACTCTTTCTCACCTTTAACAAAAGCTTAAGAGCGAAATAAAGTCAGATTATACTTTAAGTCCTTAAAGAGCCATATTGAAACATTTAAATCATTGCCTTTACAGATATGTGTATACATAGGGCTTAAGTCCAATTCCTAATTTCAACGATCAAAGCTTGATTCATATTGGAACATCTACGAACTAATACCTTAAATAATTACAGATACACACAGCAAATGAAGTTGCATGCGATTGGACTGTAAATATCTTGTTTTTCGTGCTGATAATAAGAGAACAGAAGACATGCTTGTCGTTGTGATTTACGGAGGAAACTGCTCAACTTGGAATCTGTACTTCAACCTGTCAGAGATTCCAGGGTTGAGGACAAAATACAGAATGATGAAAATAACTACTTGAGACACCTAGTCTTAATGCATGTTCAGGGTTGGGTGCTCAATTCCCTTAACTTATTGAATCTGTTCCAGGAACTGATTGAATTATTTTCTTTTATTTGCAGTACGACGGCACCATTATGACGTTAAAAATAACAGCAAAACCACACGAAATGTTAGATGGATATTTCGACAAGTCTCTTCAGAATATAAGATAATATAATTTGTAACAATGACAGTCTTTTTTAAAATATAAACTTATTTGTCTAAAACCTTCATTGAGTCCCGTGTCTGAAATCAGCAAATTGTAATTTCATTTAAGCAGAAGAATAATTGCATAACAATAATATGTTTCCTTATTATTTGTGTATTATATGCTGATGATTCCTAATTCCCAATTAAAACAAAACATACCAGCCATAATGAAATAATAAACTCATCCTCGAAATCCAGGGCATAATGACCCAACTCACGTCGGTCATATACCCTGGATGTACTCCTATTCACCATGATCGTTGTTTTTGTAAATTTGGGTCGATAATCGCAGATTCGGTGTTTCACTCGCTTCGATTGTCGACCCCGTATTGAAGACGATTGGATGCCATAAATAGAATTAAAATGGCTGCAGGCATGTGGGGAAATGCATTTATGACTGATTACTGTAAAATATATTAAACAGTTGATTGGTAGGCAAATTGTAATTTTGTTTGTGAACGATAACACGCATCTTAACGCCATCTTTAATTTTCAAGTTTACCACAGGAACCATTCCAAGTGACATTATATTATGTAGTTTTACATTTTGTTGCGGGTTATGTCACGGAACACCGAATTATTTCATGAAAATATGTTGTGGACGTAATTTATTTGTCACAATGGAATTTCACGTTCAAAACGATTATTGTTTTATTGTCTTTATTTTCACTGCCATCGTCTTGTGATAGATCCGAATCGGACAAATAATTATGGCTCAAATCAGTACGGTCGTATGGCATCTCTATTAATTCGTTCCTCCCATTGACTCGTCCCGCTCTGATTCATTTTCACATGAACTTGATTCTTCACCATCTTCAAATGAAAGTGACACAAGAAAGTGACAATTCGCTGCCATCAGATTAGTACATTTCCTTTCTTCTTTTTCCATAGATCTAGTGAATTAATAACGCGAGCCGAAGCGTTTACGTCATGATGTGTTCACTTTGTGACGTCACACATACAGTCGTTATTGGACCCGGAAGTTGTGTTAACTTTTGGTCGCGGGCACTTTCAACAGGTGCAAACGCGTTTTTCTGACACGCTGTCACTCATTAATCTGTGAGTGATTTCGAAAATAATTTGAAGATTCTGCATGTGAGAGTTACGTTAAATATAAAAACAAGATGTATTTTTTCTAGGCTGTTACTGCACTTTAAGAGCAAACTCCAAAAAAGTATTGCTTGCCAAATACCACTGCACCCAGCCAGGAACTATATATATGACCTGACCCGAATTGTGACAAATGAGCCTATGGACCAACCTCTTTATAAAGATACATGTATAAACTATAGCTCCGTAAACTAATGAGATTCATTTATTGACATATTTCTGTATGCACATGGATGTATACGAGTCTAGGCTCGTAACACCGTATGACTTCGCTGACAAATCTTAACGAGTCCAGGCTCAGGAGTGCATTCAAGTTTTGAAGGAAAATTCAGAAGGTCCGGCAGTGGTGTATGAGGCGCAGAGCAGAGAGACGTTGGGAGGTGTTTGACATGTTGGCTGTAAGGGCAGAACAGTCCTAATGGATTGGTCAATGAGTAGGATCAGAGGATTTTCTTTAGAAATTATAATGTATAGGGTATTATAATGTTAATCCAAATATATGTTTCCAGTAAGAGGTCAAGATATCACTGACTTTATATAAGTTTCTCAATAACGGACACCATTATGTATAGGTACTCCCTCTCTCGAATCGGAACATCGGTCAAAAGGTCATGATTCGGGACGAAGAAGTGCATCATGGGTAATTGGCCTGTTATTTTTTTCTTCAGCTTTATGATGGAACATCCCAGTCTTGTCATAAGATGGTTGTTCTGCCAAGCGTCGCCGTCAAGGTTGGACAGGTAGAATTCATTCCACATTAGTGTTCTCAAGTGAAACGTGGTAAACTTGTGTTCCTCAACCATGAGGCCATGTTGCCGTGTGTATAGTGCTGCTTTGGACAACGATTTGGTAATGTCGGATGAAGAACCGAAAGACAGTCGTGTCATATCCCCCATGGGAGCTTTGATGACCTCGAGTGCACGTTTCAGAATGCGTAGTACTTTCTTTCGACAGGTCTTTGACTGACCATCGCCTCCACCTTCACCTGGTTCATCCGAAACACTTTCCTTCACCCCAAAGCTATCGGCGTGCTTGGTGAGAAATTTTTCGGTCTTCGTGAATGACAGCCGCCACAGCAAATGTCCATTGTCAACGTCCTCTATTAGAATAGAAATATCAAAATATGAAACTTTATTGCCAGTCCTTTTGTGCAGATTTGAATATATCCTTTTTTAACTGGAACTAACATTTTACCTTCTTTGATACACAAAATAAACACACAATATTTGTTTATAACATCAGGTCTTCGAATATGAACATATAAGAAATATGAGAGTACTGGTTAGATATGTGGCATATTCTTAATTTCGTAATCAACAGCTGCTATTGAACATAAAAAAAGAAATTATCTTGTCTCGTGAGACCTACCCTTTTCAATGAAAATTTCGTGATATGCACATTGCAATCTGGACATAGCAGTTCCTTATTTTGTCAAATTATTTCCTATACTCAACCCAACTATTGAAGGGTCGGTGTAGTGACCTGCAAATAACTGTCGAAAGTCATAATGATGGGTAAATAAGTAACTGAGTTTTTCTGATAATGTTTATTTTGTAAAATGACAAAGTAAATGTGCAATTGCATGATGAGAAATCTACGGTTATGCGTTGCTTTTTATACTCGTGGTATGTTTTTTCACATCTCTAGTCAGTTTTAAGTACCGACTTCCAGCATGTTTTGTTTTCAGTAAGTCGCTACATAAATTTCAAGAACCAAGCACAGTGTATTAGCAATCATTAGCTTCAAAAGTACCACATTATACCTATTCCAATTAGGAACCATTCAATGTCATTGATCTTATGTAACTTATATAATTATATCCTTAAATATTATTACTCCCGTTTCAGTTTGTATTCTGATTAAGACCTTTGTCATACAGCTTGGCCACAACGTGAAATCCGTCTTTAGCCGCCTTGTTTATCCTCCCAGGAGTGGTGATCGTGGAGAGGTCACGTGCCGTATCTGGCCAACCAGAGAAGCGGAACGCGGGAACCAGGTCTATTGAGAGTATCCTCTGACTTCCGTCCTCATTTTGTAGACCAGTGTCGTAGTTAACGCAATAGGCTGGAGAGCCCGGGTTACCGCTTGTATCACCTGTCCAAACAGTTTTATATGAAAAACTTCACGAAAACAAAACATTAGAAACCCTTGGGTTTGTGTTTTTGGGAGCAACTATTTGACTTTATTGGAGGGGGTCCTTGCAAACCCTTGCAAAACGAGAAGGACGTGTCCTGTCGTCATACTGGGCTGCAAAGAAGTATATATAGCATGTGATGTAGTATAGGAGGCGCGGTGGCCGCGTAGTAAAGCGTCGGATTTGTAATCCGGCGACCCGGGTTCGTCCCCAGCTCGCGGTGCTGTGTTGTGTCCTTAGACAAGACACTTTACTCCAATTGTCTCAGTCGACCCAGTTGAAACTGGGTACTGGT
>JAUELE010233761.1:0-11866 GCA_031471655.1 Diodora aspera
GGTAATCAAAGAACGTTCAAAGTTACGTTCTCCGAACGTCCTCTAAACGTTATTGCTGCCGTAACTTTCAGGGAACCGTCAGCGAACGTTCGCAGGACGGTATGTGTTAGCTGGGTTATCGGAATTGTACAATACCGAAACACAAACGTAAACTATCAGTTTATAAAGCTACTTACAATCACTGGTTACCGTTATGGTCATAGAACCGACCCAGTTTTAATTTTTCCTTAGCTAACCAAACGTCTAAGAGATAATGACGTGTTAAAAACTTGTTGGAGGGTCTTTAACGCTAGTTTGCACTCCGTTGACCCTGCCCTTGTCAGTCCTTCCCAAAACCGATATCGTCTCCTTGTTGAGACCGACCTAGACCCAGGTAATTACACTCCCAAATTACATGAGTACATGACCCCCTTCTGGCACGCTGAGATACCAACCCCTGTATCTACCGTTATTTATGTTTCCGACGGCGCATAGATCGAGACCTTTCAACTTTCTCTTGTTTTACGTGTAACAAATTTGTTATTGACGACTAGTTGGGGATTGGGATTAGCCGCTCATTAACCTGGGCTTTGTTTTTCCTCCTTCCGTATCGAATTCTACGTCCTGTTTCGCGATAACGACGAATTTTCTATTGTGATATAGCGCTTCGCAGCGGATGAGGTGATACTATGACGCCAGCTTAAGAATGTCTTGATGCTCGTACGTTCAACATCATTGCGTGCAAGTGAAAGAAAATTAGCCCCTTGGGGGTCGAAGCAACATTATAATCGCGTGTTAACAACGTCTTATAAATTAGTTACAGATTTAAAGCGTGAATTCCCCATTGAAGCATATTTATATCAACTTTATGTCAATAGGCATTCAAAACACGAACTAATAAAGGAATAATGCCAGTGATTACTTTGCAATGAAAATATAAAGGACGCATACTAGAAGAGCATATGTTAGATATTGTCATTTTCGAGTTAATGGTGGAACATGCTTTTGTGTTTTGATTTCTGGGTGATCTATTTCATAAAATCAAAGGAAATAAAGAGATTCATTCATTTATTCATTCATTCATTCATGTTGATAATTTATGATTTGAAGGATGAATTCTGTATAAATATTATGTGATATGTAAAATGTTGGCAAATATTAGATGTCTTGGTGCCAGAAAGTGTACATTGCTTGATCGGTCCGTTTAAGTAAGTTAACTTTCTGTTTTATTGTAATCCTTGAGTCGTTTTCAAACCACCTTTAAATCCCGAGTGGTTTTCAAAAGTTCTTGAGAACAATGAATGTAACTAGCCAAATTGAATTCGAATTGGCAATCACTGAGCCACATGTTACACTGTTGTGGTGTTAGTTAAGAGTGGTTTCAGATAGCACAGCTGTGTCATTGCTGAATGTGTTGAATTTCGTTAACACGCTAAAAGTGTTCAAGTTTTAGTTTATATTTCATTACAAAATATTACAATGAGAACAGAAGTCGATACAACCTTAAAATGTTTGTCTCTATGATAATAATGCAGAAACAGATGTGCACTACTGCTAATAATAATGTGTGCACTTATATTCCCCTGCTCCATGCGGCAGCATGCTCAAAGCGCTCACATTGCCATCGCTTTCCGACCAGGTACCCATTTGCAGCTGGGTGGACTGAGGCAATTTACGCGGCAGGGGCAAACTCTTGACGTTCTGGAAGGTTTCCAACACCAGCCAATCACCCATCCAACTACTCTCTGAGCTCGACCTTGCGTCCGTCCGTGCGTCCGTCCGTGCGTTGCATAGGACCAACTCACCTCAAGAAATACTAAATATCCAAAGTAATCCAGTCTCCTATATTTTCTAAAATGGTAACATTAGGCTTGCTATTGGGATATACGACCGATACCATTTTGATAGTCCTGCTCATTGACTGTTGATGTTGTTGTTTTTAAAATATAGCTCTGAGTCTGTCTAACTCAAGATAAACAAATCTAGGGTAGGCGATTCCATGTAATCTGAAAGTTAATATTTCATCGATTAATTTTTAGTATACCATTTCGAATGCAATTTCCAAACCATATTTTACATGCTACTGATGTCCATACATTCCGGCTCGGAGCTCTCGGACATATCCTATCTCTCTTGGTAGATCGGAAATAGCCTTCTGGACGCTAATAACCTGGATGATGCGTGAATAATCACATCATCGCGTTGATGGCTTTTCAATTACGGTGAGAAATTGGGTAAACTGAAATGGATGACGTGCTACTGTTTTAGCTCTCAGAAGAGTGCTCGTGTTTACGATGCCTGAATGAATATATAACAGCTGTAATCTGCAGCTCTGCAGCTTATCTCGGAAACTAAATAAAAGTGTGTTATAATTTCATTCAGTAGCCTTTTCACTCAACACCCCTTTCTGCTTGGTAAGTCAGTTAAGAAGCATTAACAGCGTTAGCCAGTGACATGAAATGTGTGTCTCGAATGATGTACACAGTTTAACAGATCAAAGGCCATTGAAGAAGACATATATTCGAAGAGTACAGAGTCTCTCGCTACTGTTATTTACTCTGCACATATTCAATGCACTCCATGAATACGATTACGCATGTTCAGCGATTTCGTTTTCCTCAGTATGCCAACGTAATTGAAAAGTAGATAGAAAGTGTGATCTTAGTGAATGCCACAAGGGTTATTATTTTTCTATAATTTTGTTTACAATAAACTGCAACGAATTGATCACGGTTTTGAGATTCAGGATTTGATTTTACAATCCGCTACTGTTATGTATGTAATTCAAAATACCGTTTAAAAACTCTGATTCGAATATCAAATTTCCAAATAAAGTCGGCTGCTAATGTGGTTCTGTGACATTCGGATATATAATCCCGAAAATCATGCGGCTGGTGGTTTGATTCTATGACATTCACATATCCACTCCTCAAAATAGCGCGGCTGCTGGTTTGGTACTATGACATTCACATATCCAATCCTCAAAATCACACGACGGCTCGTTTGATTCTGTTACATTCACGTATCTAATCCTCAAAATCACGAGGCTGCTGGTTTGGTACTATGACATTCACATATCCAATCCTCAAAATCACGCGGCTGCTCGTTTGATTCTGTTGCATTCACATATCTAATCCTCAAAGTCACGCGGCTGCTGGTTTGATTCTATGACATTCGGATATCTAATCCTCAAATCCTCAAAATCACGCGGCTGCTGGTTTGATTCTATGACATTCACATATCCACTCCTCAAAATAGCGCGGCTGCTGATTTGATTCTATGACATTCACATATCTAATCACTCAAATCACGCGGCTGCTGGTTTGATTCTGAGACATTCGCATATCCAATCCTCAAAATCACGCGGCTGCTGGTTTGGTTATGTGACATTCGCATATCCAATCTCCAAAATAATACGGCTGCTGGTTTGGTTATGTGACATTCGCATATTCTATCTCCAAAATAATACGACTGCTGGTTTGGTTCTGGAACATTCGCATATCCAATCGCATTTCAATCCTAAAATACAATACGCAGCTGGGGTTTGATAGATTCGAATATATAGTCCACAAATACAGTCGACTGCCGGTGATTCTGGGTGATTTGAACCTGCTCCCCCCAATTAAAGCTGGTTATTTATCTCGGGAGCATTGGAATATCGAATCCCCAAATAAATTCAGCTGCGTGTTCGGTGCTAGAAGAATCTAATATCCAATCTCCAAAATAACGTGGCTGCTGGTTTGGTTATGAAACATTCGCATATCCAATCCCCAAAACCATAGGGCTGCTACTTTAGTTCTAGAAGATTCGAAATTTCAATCCCCATATACAATTAATTGCTGGTTTGAGTTTGGGTCCTTTGGATATCCAATCCCCAAATCCCAAACCGAAATCTGCTTTTGTTACAGCGTCATTAAGATCGTGAACCTGTTGCACGTTTGGTTTTGTTGAAATGTGAATCCCTAATCCGCAGCGCGTGTGATGCTTAGCAATATCTATTTGTGTTTGAACTTATAGTCTCTTGAGTATCTGTATGCAAGGACTTCCATTACCACATTAAATTCAACATTAGAGGTATCCACAGTCATAAGAATATACGTCATCAAGTCATTTCTTCAAAACAAAAAAACCCCCAACAAAATGTGATTCGACATTTTGCTAATGCTGGAAGGATCTTACATTATCTTCAGTACCTTTAAGCTGCAGTGACTTCTGGGAGAAGCATCAACAACATCGATATAAAAGTTTCAAACTGACTTAACTCTCACTATGAGTGGCAAATTGGTGCAGTGGCAAAACAAAACAGTACATTATCTGTTAAATTCTTGACAAGGCCAGAAGAACGTAAAAGTTATTGGTGGTCCCTAGTGTATACCGGAAAAGCACAGATAAGCCTCTTTATGTCTTGGGATGTCTGGTTAATGTCTTGTCAGCGTTACTACAGGTTTTATGTGATCGTGTAGAGTCCATCAAAGGGTGTCATGTCCTTTATATGATTAAAGCCTTAAGTACACGCGATCAGAACGCGCGCCGATCGGAAGTTACTTTTGAGACCCACTGTACCTGTCCTTCTTCCATCGAGTAGGTAAAGGAATGAAATGTTTGGAAAGTATTCCTTTTGTTTCATCTATTTTTTTAAACAAACGAGAATCTAAGTTTTAGTTTTCCGTCATCACCGTTAAATCTCATTTAAAGTTGGATAAGTGTACCCTGATACGAGATAATTTATGTGTTAAATAAATAGCAAACGCTGTAGATGTCTATTAGATATTACACAAGTATTTACCTAGTTAAATGACGCTATGTCCAACTTGTCTTAAAACCCCTTTATGTTGTGCCTTAACTTGCTTCTACCTTCGCTCAAAGCCTCGCAGTGCCTTTATTCACCTAAAACTGTATATTTCCTGAAACGGCTGGAGTATCGCACAGAAATATTTTCTCACACATGTTGTTACTTAATTGTAGAATGTGTCTTTAATGACAATACTTGTTGTGAGTACTATCGAGAGAGATTTCAAAGTATGTGTTGATCTGAATACATTACAGTCGTAAATGCATTGAAATGCAACATCTATACTATAGTTTATAAAGGATAATTCAAAACCTTACATAAATACCGTACTGATCAGAAACAAGGCTAAGATGATGCGCTCAATTAATTAATACGCAACCATCACCATCTGGGAATTGATGGCGATTCTGACATGTCAGCTGTTTGATCGTGCCGCACGATGCACCGTCACTCCGGCAGACTGATTACTGTTAGAGCTGTTAATGTCTTCAGTTTACACATCTTTCGCTGGATAATACGTTGTTTCTGTTAGACGTCTGGTGCGGTAGAAATAACCCGCATCACAACGTTCCCAGACGCTGGCATGGTGGCTGGTAGCTCCCTACAGCAATTAATCTGTTCCCATTCGCTTGTTCAGACATTACCAAAAGCGAAGTAGAAGTATAGTAAATCTCGTCATTCACATTTACAGTTAGCTGCCTTGTACGTCTCGGGGGTTATGGGCAAACGTCTACTAATTTAATATCATGGGAATGCGAGAAGGCACTTAACACATGCACACTCAGTAGTACGGACTAGGTCCGTCGGCAAACATCATTGATTGATTTTTCTGCCTGGTCGCCTTGTCACCGTCAGCATCTAAATTCACCAATTCCATCGTTGTTGGTCAAATTGAATTTCAAATCCCAGGAGTTGAGTCCTTGTTTTTTTTTACATTGTAGTGTATGCCTTCTGGTTCTCGAGATTGGACATCAGAAGGACACATTAAACCGCCACTGATTTTAGGCATGGCATAGATGTATCCGTGCATATTTATTTATATGTTGGAGAATGTGCTTTTGGATGTTGGAATTTAGATGTCAGTGTGTTAATTTGGCAGTGCGTCGAAAAATGGAATTGTGATTATCCAGCCAAAATGAAACCAATAAAGCTGTTCACAAAGTCCACTACGCAGTAGATATGAGTACCAGATGGTAAATTGATCATCATCATCATCATCGTCGTCGTCGTGGCCGTTGTCATCATCATCACCACTACCGCCACCAACATCATCATCATCGTTGTGGTCATAATCATCGTCATCAACATAATCGTTGTCATCATCATCAGCAGCATCACTACCATTACCGACATCATCATCCTCATCATCGTCGTCGTTGTCGTCGTCGTCATCGTCATCATATACTGATTTGTCATGAGATAGTTTGAAGGACAAAGTCATGCTTCTCTCAAATCTTCACAAAATGTTACACCTTACTTTCCTTGCAGTAAGTATAAATTGTCACGTTATGAAAGAAATAATTGATCTTCAACAGTGAAGTGTATACAAGGCGCCAACAGGACAAAGAAGGTTGCAAACTTCGTGTCTGTTCATCGAAGACAGATGTTGTTACAAGAAAAGGTCACGTAGATGTCTCTTCATCTTCTCCCACGACTGCAACAGATATGGAAACAAACAGATGAAGAATCAATACCGCGGTAATTGCATGCAAATGACAAACATCACTTCAATGGTTTAAGACACGCTTTCGATGTATGCCTGTACTTTTCCAAGAAAAGTGGCCTTGCCCAACAGAAACTGATTCTTGTAGGTCTGTTGCAGTCCTTGGATTAGTTTTGTTCCTGACAATATGAAATGGTAGGTGGATTACTGTAGAAAGGCTAATGGGTGTGAAGTGCACTTGATTGCAATTATCTGCACAAGCACGCTCAGCTGGAATCTGATGCAGATCTAGTAAACAATCTAGTTTTTGGTTCCACTCGTGCCAGTTGAGTGGGTGGTAGACTAATGTATTGTCAAACAATAGTGTAAATACAAGTCAGATATACGAATCAAATATTGGTAAATATCACTGAACCCAGTGTAATTATTTACAGTAAATGTCATCGTCTCTTCACTCGTATAAATTATTACGCCAACTATTACTCAGTCTTAATGTTGGATACGTGCTCCCGAACGCTAAAATAGTTCTGGTGCTATTTCTGTGAAGTAAATAACATAAACTGCTATTAAAATATACATTGTAAAAGTGCATGCCTAATTAAATGACGTCGTATTCTTTAGGCCAGAAGATGCAGGCGGGTCCATTTTCCACTTTCAAATAACCAGTCTCATTCCGAATATTTCCTTGAGGGTTTACCACAGAATGTTCTGTCGTTTTCGAATGCTTTCCGAATATGAGCCGAGTGCAATTATTTGCAAGTGTACGTTTCCGAAGGATTGTAAATATTTTCTAGATTGTGTCCGAAAGTTGTGGATGCAATTTTTTTATTTTATGGCAAGGGGTCCATAAATAAATGAGGTTATTGCAGATGTAAATACATGCTATATCTGTCTATATTATTCGTGAAATACACATAATTTTATGTATATTTATGGTTCCATAAGTTCTTTTTTGAAAAGAAACCTCTGAGTTTTACTACATATTCAACTTTAAATTATAATGTCTCAAGTTAACGTAACTTTCAGCGATCTTAAAGTTATAATGTGGGAAGATTTTGAAAAAAGCTTTCTTGCAACAAACTGTGTGTGAAATTGTATTAAAAAAACATTGTTTTTAGTCTACCTCCATCGAAAAACATTACTGCAGAAAAGCGCAAGGACTAATTGACACCAATCACATGCGTGAGTGAGCGATTTGAGGTTTTACGTTTTTCAGCCACATCCCCACGGTCTCATCAGAAAGAGAGGTACCAAGGCTGGCAGATTGCTGGGCTAACGCGCTAACCCTTGCGCCATTCCACGCCCCAAAAAATAAAGATCACAGAAGTACCACAGAAGCACGTGCGCATATAATATGAACTGTCCAGCGTTACAGAGAGGACAAACTTGTTTCTGCTTGCTATACAGCCAAACCGACATGAAATGCAGTCATATATTCTTGTTATTTCTGTTTGTCAAGGAAAACCAAGTACCGGGATTGTAATGTCTTTGATTGTATACAGCACAAGGATAAAAATATAACTGGGGACAGTAAAGCATCTTTCCTCAATAAATGCAAAGGCACAATTGTTTGAGGGTCTGCTAAACATTTGTCCTTCTGAAGCGAAAGGACCAAACTATTACTGGAACTGGCAACCATTTGTTCTTATTACATGAAAGGGCAAAAGTATTATTAGGGCTGAACATTGTTCCTATTAAGCACAAAGACAAAACTCCTACTGACATTGCTAAACATTTGTTCGTATTAGCGAAAGGACAAGGATGCTATAAAAAATGGATACGCAAAAAAAAACTATTTTAACAGTAAATACTGGACGGAGACGGAGATGCGATATGTAGGACGCAAAGATGATGTCATTTCACACATCAGAAATAATGGACAACAACCGCAATATGTTAATAGTACGTCGCCTAAACATAATCAAATCGAAACGGGTATCACATGGAAACTGTAACATCCATGCACCTGAAACATGTGGAAGGGTCCTATAAAAGTGACAGATTCTTGCTAGAAGTAATGCCACACTGAATGAAGCTCACAGAAACCATCATCGGAAGACATGAGACAGGGAAATCACCTTCAACTGTATCCAGGGTATTCCATGTCTCCCGAAGCACCATCTCGAGACTCCGGCATAGATACCAACAGCCGACCGACCCAGATCTGGTATATCACTTGCCACGACAGCTACCCAAGACCAGTTCATACGGCTGCCACACTTGCCTTGCAGATTCACAACAGTCACGCCCAAATCAGCATCTATACCCGATGTGCGTCCAGCTCGAGTCAAACAGTGAATAACCGTTCACGTGAGGCAGGTCTCTCTGCCAGACGACCTGACCGAAGGATGTACAGACGTCAACGTTAACCAGATGGTTCTTGACGAAAAGGGAGAACAAACCAGATACTGACATTTTGATGACTTATGGCCTATGCTTTGTCTCATTCTCATTCGGTGTTCTTCATGTTCAAGATTAGTCAATGTCTCTTTCTTTTCCAGAGTGACACACCACCTCATTCATTCCCCAGACACATTATTGTCATGTGTTATGTTGCCATATTTATGTTGCCATATATTCGTACATGTATTCAAATGAGGTTTGTGTAAGATATTAAACCAACAATCTTTTAGTCTCGATTCTGGTCTTTTCAAACAGTGTTTCTACCACATGTTGACATTGTAGGGGGTCTCTACCTTTACTGGCATGGGTGTATCTAGTTCAGTAGATTTATTTACTCAGTATAAGATGCACATGTTTGGTAGTGTTCCTGTTTTAAACCATCAACTGTGTATGTTGAACATTTGAAACATTGAAATTGGCGCTTTATGCGTAAAATACATATTGGGAGTTTGTGCCACAATAATATGAGAGAAATGACATTTCCTCGGAAAATAATGGGTTAAAATAACACAACAGCTTTATCAACCCCTTCGTGTTGGATGTTGGAACAATGCCTGCAGGCTGGATCAAAAACACATTTAAACACTTTCACGGCTAATCGTGTTCGCTGTGCTCATTACTCAGCTATGTCAGTGTGTCTGCAACTGTCTCAAAGGGGCTCGATGTTCCCATTATTTTCACAGTGCAGTAATTAAGGCGTAGGGTTCATTTTGGGTCGGGGTTATACTTGGGTTACGGTTTTTGCAAGGTTAGGATAAGAGATATGGGTTTTCGGAGTAATTGATTGGCCGATAAATGGGGGTGAGTTGGTCCCCTAGCTGCAACGCACGTAGGTCGCTCGCTAGACTGACTGCAGTTTCCGAAATGTATTATTTATTTTGCACAGAGTATATATTTATTGTAGAGAGTCTTGTGTCTCCTCGGCCGAATTTCAGAGACCGACAACATCTGTAGCAGATAAATTAATATGTTTCTTCACTTATATTTGTTTCTTGTGATGTTAAAAAGGAGAGACGAGCAAGTCTACACCATTCAGGAATTAATTGTTCCTGATTAATTGTAAACAAAGAGGTCAGCTTTTCTGACCCCTCGGGCAAGAATGCCAGCAGGGAGGGACAGCTATCAGCAATAGGTAACCTGATAGCCAACAGACCTAAACTCCGGGTAAAGCTTTCAGCAGATTTAGACAGACCCCGTTATCAGCTATCCCTAGACTTGCATTTTTTGGACTTGCCAAGTCTCTTAAGAAACAAATTACAGGGTCTGTCAGACAGACTAGTCGCTCGCTTGAGAAGTTCAGTAACGTCGAACCCTGGCAGTACCTGGATGGGTGACCAGGACACGTCGCTGAAGATATCAGGTCTTCAAGGGTTCGCCCTACCTTACCTAGACATTGACTTGACAATTACGTAAATGTCAGTGGCGTCACCTTGGGGAAGTGACTTTACTCAAACTGCATGCCTCAGTCGACCCAACTGAAACTGTGTACTGATCCTCCATCAGGAGTGTTGTTAACTTTCTAGCACCTAGAGGCTACTTGGGTTGCACCAGGGCGCTTTGAGCAAGTTATACAGTTCTGCATTTAGCGCTATGCAAGACTTAACATTATTATTAGTATTAGTATTATTTTTATTATTATTATGTATAGATTAAAAAAGATAAATATGCAGCATAGGAGGGCGGGTGGTCCCGGCCCAGTCACTCCCCGAGGGATCATCATCAAGCTCAGGTATCCTTGCCCCCTCTACACGCAACCCTGACAGCGAATGGGACTGGCACCCAGGAAGCGCTGCCTGGTCGAACCCACAAAGAACCTTGCGCAAAGTATGGAGACTCCCCAACTCAGCCGCCCTCTGCATTGCACAGACTGTCAGAAAAAACTGTGTTCTCAGTGTTGAAGCCCTGGGCATTCCTGACCTGAGCAGGGCACCGAGAACAAGAGTCGAACAGCTGTGTACTGGGGATGCAGGCGAGAGATTTCAAAAGCGAGGTCAGCATACTTGGAAAACGTGTCGTCGATCGGACCAACCCACTTCACATTAATCGGACAATTCATTACTATTATTATTATTGCATGAAGCGGCTGGATAGCTCAGCTGGTTGTGCCGCTGCTAACGAAGTCCAAAAACCTTGGTTTGAATTCCTCCTGAGAGAAATCCGTCTGACTGTCTCATCTCTGTAATTGTCCAGCTTGCCATTCGCAGAAAGGACCGAATGCATGTCTTACCATAGGATAACCATTTCTTCATCATGCAGGTTTCAAATTGAAGATCGTATGAATAACCAGCTCCCAACTGATGACTCCTTAGCAGACTTAGTATAGTATTGCCTCGCATTAAGGGGACGTATTAAGCTCACTTAAAGATTACGATTAAGTACAGACGTTCGATTAAACCGATGAATTTATTTTCATGTCAGAAAAGAAATCTCGAAACCGAGATATGATCAACTGTACACAGATATTTCTTCTGGTGTTACATCGGAAACTAGAATTTTGTTACAGCTGCTCCATTATCAGAACAGGTGATAAGATGACAACATTTCTCATATGAAAAACTTTCATCATTTTCATTTCTTTCCTCTATTATCAGCTTACCATCACATTATTTTTTCCTCTTTTTTTTTATCATGGCTAGACTTGGCATCGAGGTATGCAGTGTGAAGTGTTGTTTCTGTAAACAGGTGCATATATTTAGATATTTGTCTTGAAATTATTCAGTCGAGTAACTCAATGGCGGGGCATGTCGGGTTAAAGAAGATTCAGTGTATTTCTAAGCTTACCAAAAGGGGTGAGAGGATTATGCAGGTATAAGTTTGGGCAAACCATTTTTGATTTTTAAGAACTGAATATCGATGAGCGAACTTTGTAATGATTGCATTCCCCCATAATTCAGTGGACTGACTGAAGCGCTACGTGCAACCGAACCACATACAGTGAAATCCGGATACGTAACAATTCAAAGGATTATGGATTTTGTTTTACTTATGCGATATTTTACTTATCCGAACCCCGCCAAGCAAGCAGATTA
>JAUELE010233772.1:8014-20627 GCA_031471655.1 Diodora aspera
TACTTTAATACTAAAGTGCCTTAAGTCATCAGAGCGAAAACATGCTTTCTCAATTAAGTCATTAGCTGCTTGGGACTCTGCGGGACCTTGAGCTATAAATCAAGCATGAACTTCGGAGATAGGGTGTGTTTACGTGCTAACCGTTTATTTGATTTATATATGTGTACACACATTATTTATTCCTTGATGATGATACTATGGCTGACAGATATTCATACTAATATTCTTCTTTGAGGATATCATTTATTAGAAGACGGAAGGCAGCAATTTAGAGCAATAGAGCGACATCAAACTTGGCCAAATTGATCCATTGACTTCATGTGTCTTCAAAGCTCTGCAACGTGTCACAAAATGAGCAGTGTCGATAAATCACAGACAGTATGAAGGCGGGACGAAGATTCTAACTGCATTTTTCACAAGCCGACAAGGTGCTAATGCAGGAATAAAGTAGCTCCAATGTCGCTCACACTAGGAAGACTCGCGAATCGTTTGACTCGAGAGAAATCTCTTGCATTCCTGCTTCAGCTTAGTGTCTCACATCACAGACGCTTTGCATGATGATTGATGTCTCGTATTTTCGCGTGTCGAATACTCTGAACTGTCTTTTCTCTGGGGTTTAAACTTGGAAAAGCTGCACATAATGATCGACTGTTCAAATACCAGAAATATTTTCTTAACATGTAGAATGTAAATTTCAATTATGTTCTTACACGTAAAACTATTCATAAAGAGGATTATACATAATTACAAACATGAGACGTTTGGATTAACTTGACGACGAGCTGAATAAGCAAATATCCCTAATCGTGACACTAAGCGTCACAATGCTGCAGATTGTATACAAAGTAAAGTCAGGCTTACATGGACCTTCTGTAAAAGAATATAGGCAGCTGAACAAGTGAAAACTAGAGGCCGTTTTACTCGCAATAACCAAATGTAAAATGTAACTAACGCGATTTTCAAATTGACCTGTTATAGCCGTCTGGTATAAGTTTAAAATGACTTGTCAAACACAAATCTAAAGTAAAACAGAAGGATGAATGTGTAAAGCCGTTTGAGTCATATCCACCTTAAGAAGTAATTTAGTATTAATCAACATTCAAAATGATCTCAAATATAATATTTCGAAGAAATATAGAAAATGCAATTTTCAAAAGAAGTATTAAAGCATTTCAAATATATATGCGAACAGAATTATTAAAATTATATATAATATGACGCCATTCTTTCAAGAATGCACAGATCATGCCATTCTAAAGCTGCACCGTCAAAGCATATCAGTTGTGTGAAACAGATTATTACATTCTTCAAAGGAAATCACTTCACAAAACATGAAACAGATTAAATTGTGATACGTGTGCACACAAAGTCAAATTGTGACCTGACAAGAAGTAATAGTCTTCATTTTGTCTGTTTGCCGAAAGTATTTCATATCATATTGTTTATTCATCTCTATTTGCCCACTTATCCCTCCGCATTCAGGCGGCTGTGATTCTTACAAGAACATTGTTTACAGAACTTTACACCGTTCGCGCCCGGCTCATCCTGCAAACTATCAGCGAGAACAAGAGTCCCAGAACACCATGGTCCTATTGATTCCAACACGACGGTCCGGCTGAACCAGCGCTGAGAAGTGTACACTGGGCTTGAGGAACGAGAGGACTCGTTTCCCCGTCACTTTGTATGTTACTCAAATTGCTCAGTGATTTATTAACTCGCTCCATCATATCAGTGACAGCGGCATGACAATAATATGACTACTTTACATAAGGGATGGGAATCCTTGACAGCGGCTTATTATCAGAAAGCGCTACGTCCGTGTCCACTACACTGGCTGGACTGTGATTAGTGATGATGTAGAATTAAACAAATGATAGCGCAGCGCCTAGTGCCAACACTGCATATTAACAGGTCCTTCCATATGCATATTAAGGAAGTGGCTTCGTCATAAACAAACCATTGTGTTCAAAATTTCTCTTAAATACTTCACGTCATGAACATCTGTAGAAAAAGATAAATGTATAAACTCAGTATTAGACAAACTAGGTTTTATTTCTTAAGTGTTTAATAAAAGCTGCTCTTTACTTTCTCTGATGAGTTGTTCATCTCAATCCACACAAGATTGCCACAGTTATTAGCATGTATCTATTTTATATTCTTACCCTGCCATGAGTCATTAGTTACATTCATCTGGTGTCTTGTAGTGGTTATTGGGACACAGGATAGCGTCGTGATTTGCACGTCGACCCAGTAATCTTTGCGGTTATGGGTTTGAATCCGCTCTGGTACCTTTCTCAGTCAGAAGACGTAGGTTACACCGTGGTGATATGACTGAAAGATTGCCGAAAACCACATAAAATCCACAAATTACTGACTCACTAATTCTATGGCTTACTGATTGCGAATGAATACTCATTAATTTCGTTTGAGGTAAAAGCCTAACCTTGGATATTATTATCTTGATGTCCTTACTAGTTCCACACCGAAGGGAAGTAAGATTCAGCTGGGAACCAACACACCGCATCTAGTGACGACGTGTGCGTGACGCTAGGGGATGCACGCTACATCATTATTTGGACTTCAATCTCTGTCTTCGATAGTCCAAAGTTCACTCATTGAATGAAAAACTTGAATAACTCTGATCGTCGCTGACTTGGAAGAAGGAACTGCCCTTTGATCTGAGTACAATTTCCTGTGGATGAAACAGAACTTGTTCAAGTCGATACCTTCAATGTGAACTGACGAGATTTTCATAATGTTTTGAAAGCTGACGGTACATGCATTCTACACATTGGCGTTTCAACGGGGTCTTTTCTTCAGAAGAATCGAGTACCTGGTCATACTGACTTGCATGTTTTATAATAACGTTTTACAACACAGATGGGGTCACTGGAACCGTTTCAAAAGCGTTTTGATTATATACCAACATGATGTTTTGTATACACGATTTCTCGAGGTTAAAATCTCAAGGACTATTGGATACAAATAATCAGTTTAAGGACAGTCACCACTGTTTATTTGAATGTCTGTGACTTTGCATAAACTATCTAATACCCAACGATCAACGTTAGATAAAAGCTGTCATGAACGTCCAGAGGTAACAAGTAAAGGTACAAAGCTTATCAGTCAGAGAAATATAGCAAACTTCCTGAATGGCAAATCGGAATTGCGTTCTCAATTTGAAGCAGAATTTCTACCTGAATCCCTTACCTTATAATCCGCTTTAGTAACTGAGGCATCCTTTTTACTTTCACAAAATACCTATCAAATATGTGGAGTACAAATTGTATTTGGGTACCTTGTTTGATGAGTATAATAAGTGATACGATACGAGAGTCCTGAAAAAGCAATGATTTAACATCATAAAAAGGATACAAAAGTGTCATTTTGAGGTTGAAACTGGAAGTCCGAATCAATGAGCAATACCCGGATGCTACGGGGTCAATGAAATACCAAATGTGCAGAAAAAAGTTAGCAATTAAATATATGTTTTGCTTGATATTCCTTGATGACGTTTATATTGTTGAAAGAATCATAACAACTTTGTATTTTTAAATATATGATTACATATAGGTTCTCTGGCATTTGTCGAATCCGTTGAGTAAGTAGCCATAACAGAATGCCTATTTTCAACTGTTTTGCAGTTTTCTTTTAATTTTGTCGTTTGTAAAACCAGGTATGACGTTTACACCCTACGTTGAGTCTCCGGAGCCTTAACTCTTGGTGATATATCTTACGCAACTGGAGGGGGGGAAGGGTTGCCAAAAAGGGAGCTAACCGGAGTTGGTTTTAGTGCTACCAGCGGGACGAAGGCAGTAGAAAAGATTCAATTATTGCAAGCATTCAACTGAGGCCCCAATTTGCCCTCAGTCTTTTTGTTAACTGCACTTCTTCAACCAGCGATTTAAATCCGTCAACGACCCAATCAATGCTGACTTGATTGATACACGGGGACGTTACAAAGACTGGGGAAATATTCTGAAAACCGCTAAAATGAAACAACAACATGTTGTGCGTCGGGAGAATGTAACGGCTGACAGATCTGTTTACATGCCAGCATATGTATCAATTTGGACTGAGCGCTGGCCCAATCTATCTGCGCGGACATGATCAAGCAATTTGGTAAAGAAAAGGTTGCGTTACTGTTCCTGTTTCTGAGTCTGTTCATGGTTACGGGCCCAGAACAGAATGAATGTTTTGTGAGTATTGGTGTATGGTACTACCGGAACTAAGTGGATCTACAATATCAACAGTGTCAGTTTGCGCATCAAGCAGTGACTTTTCAAAATGTCATTAAACGAAACAGTTAATACTCGACAGGATAAAAAGAAAGATTTCTTTCCATGTTCCAAAGGTCAGATAGGAATTTGGTTTGATGTTAATTGTAAGCAATTCAATTCTGTTTTTCACCATTCACCTGCTTTTTTCCTGTGAATATATCGTTTTATTCCGATAACAGTGTAAGTGTCATTCCTTCTAATAATTCCAGTAAGTTACAGTGTTATTTGATAACACTAAAGGCTTTTATATCGATGTGTGTTGTATGAGACAATTCAAATAGGTATCCGTTTCTTTTTCTTACTCTTTTGAAGTGTTTTTTGAAGTTATCTTATTCCTGTGTGGGATTCTTTTACCCGTCAAATGTCAACTCTAAACGAGATGTGCTCTGTCAGTAACATTTCAGTTTGTAGCCGCAGATATTTATTGAATTGAAGCAAATCTGAACGAAATGTGTGCATAATGGATTTTGAATTATGCCATGTCACAAACTAATAAAAACTGTTCATACTGTATTTCCCCAAGTTGGATGAAATTATGAATGAAATTAAAAAAGGAAATGTACATTTTAAGATGTCGAATTCAGTTGCACACACACACATTAGCGGAGCTCAGTTCTAGATTTTCCCCCGATGCTGGAGGTGGGGTAGGTGCTTAAGACAAAAATGCCAGACACAATTTTTCCACAATGCTAGATTTTCGCCAATGGAGGTGAAGGGTGGGTGGGATGGATAATGTTTACTAACGGCGGTGGGGGCTGCCACTGCATTATTGACACGAGTTTGTTGCTTGTCACCTCGGATTGTCAGACGTAGATTTCACGTCGTGACATTTAATATACCACTTCAACGACAAACTGTTACAATGTTTAAATGGCATATGATATAAATTGACGCATTACGTTCCTAAGTGCCTTTCAAGTATTTCTAATGTAGGTCAATTCCCAACACTGTTTTGAAACAAATGTTTAACGCAGTTAGACTACTACTACTACTATTACTACTACTATTACTATTACTACTACTACTACTACTACCACCACTAGTAGTCCAAGGCTTCTGTTGTAACATTCAGTGATGTAAATGATACTATACCCCCCTCCCTCCTGTACTGAAATAAGCAAGCGTGAAGTATAATTTCAATGAAAATGACAACATAATTTACATTGACTGCGGGGTTGTTGATGAAACTTTCTGTGTCTAATTAAAATGTATATGTATACTGACATCCAAAAGAAAGCATAGGCAATAATTTCAATTATGTTCCCTTACGTCTTTATGCCATAGTTGATCAAAAGGATGCTTGGATTTTGGTGAGTGTAAGTTGATTGACATCATCGCATTGATAAACCTTCAAAGTCTTGAAGGGATATCTCTTGTATATCCAACGCATTTGTAAATTTATTCAGTAGTCTCTCAAAATCTTGGTAACCTTCCTTTAGGACGTCAGTATAAATATAGTGACGTCGAGGGAAAACGAACCCTCTTTTATTTCTTAAAATTAAATTCGGAAATGTAATGTTGAGACATTTTAATACAGGTACTAGTGTCTGTATACACCCATCTATTGCTTCTGTAAGTGCGTGATCAATACACTAACATCTGTATTGAATCATCACAGTTACCAGCTAGGAATAGTATCCATAGGCTAACTTGTTTGTCAAAGACTCCTCTTGTGACGTCTTCATAAATTCATAATACATTAATTCTTTATCTGTGTTTCCTCGGACTTGAAGTGCCTCAAGCTTTAACCGTGCCTTTCTCATCAATTCTGTATTGGGAAGTATTTCCAAAATGTCAAAGGCGTACACTATAATACTATTCTCAGAGAAGGCGATTTCGATGTGTCCCAGTACAGCCACTTTACTGGGTGATTTTGTTGGAGTTCCATTTCTGTAAATGATTTGGTTCATGTTTCTTCCACAATGTCCAGTTACTAATGAGGAAAGAGATATAGAAAGATCTATGTGCTATAAGAATTCATGAATTTTAAAAAAAATTGTTTTTAATAAGCTGCTGGCAAAGCAAGATGAGAACATTTCGGATTATTTGCTCAGAATGATGTTAGGCTCCTTGAACTCAATATAGTATGGCCACGTATGGCTACCAAGGTCCACACCGCGAAGGGGCTTGCTCAAGGCGCTCCTGGTCGTTCGAACAATGAGCATATCTCAACACCCCAGGGAGTAAACAACCCAAGCTGCAGGAAGGTTAACTTTCACATCTACCATCACATTCCGACCAGGTACCCAATTTCAGCTGGGTAGACTGAGCCATTTTACGAGCAAAGTCGCTTGTCCAAGGTGACACCACTGACAGTCAGTGTCTCAGTTCGAGGCAGGGGCGGACCCTTGAAGGCCTGGAAGCTTTCCAACGCCAACCGATCACCCACCCAACTACTCTCCGGGCTCGACGCTGCTTAACTTGGCAAGCTCGTGACCTCCGTGCTTTGCGGGGTACCAACTCACTCGCAATATTACACTCCACAGGCTTACACGGATGACCCTGAACTTATTGCTCACACGGATGACCCTGAACTTATTGCTCACACGAATGACCCTGAACTTATTGCTCACACGGATGACCCTAAACGTATGGCTCACACGGATGACCCTGAACTTATTGCTCACACGGATGACCCTGAACTTATTGCTAAGGGAGATAAACATGTCCACTTGTTTCCCAGAGTCAATTAGTGACAGGTGAAACATCTCAAACGCTTTAATAGTCTGGACGGGACGCGTTCAGGATCTTTGATTTCATGGAGAAAGTAAAACCATATAAAAACTTGTTAGAGAGAAAGAGAGAGTTCAAAGCTTAAATGAACATGATCAAAGATGCAGGTACGCCAATGTATGTTCAGAGCTGGTCTTTCTGTTCATCTAGTATTATAATACCGTGCTGTATTTTTTTCCGACTTGTTTTACGCAAAGATTTCACACTAATTGAGGCGATAAAGAAAAGGAACTTTCCGTCTTGTCTAACGCTAAAAATAGATTACGCATTGCATTTGGAGGAATGTAAGCTAGTATGGAAATGGGTAAATCGGTGATACGCCACAATGGTGACATGCGTTTGGACGAAACGGTAACAATTAGACGAAACGGTAACAGAAACGGTATAAATTAGACGAAACGGGAAAAAGATATTTGGTCGAAACGGTGACACGTTTTGGACACAACGGTGACAACAAAAGATATTTATATATATCCATCCATCATTACACTGCATTGTTCGTAGACTTTCGCCAACTTCGCTTGTCACCGTTTTAGGTATAACCCATAAAACGATGACGTCACTAAAATGGGGAACATTTAGAATTAATTCTCGAGTTTGAGTAAGTTAAACTTTTCGGCGCATAAAATGTAGTTAACCGTCCATTATTTTTATTAGGATTTAACCGTTATTTAATTGATGTATTGATGTTGTAATCGGACCGATTTGAACGTTTTTTCAGTTTTTGTTCGGTATTGGAGATGCAACTTTGATCGTATCCCTTTAACAAACAAATAGCAACGTGAATGATATTATTATTATTTTTATTAGTATTATTATGTTGGAGTTTTGACATTAATTATGTTCCAAACAAAAATCTTAACTGTCTGAGTCCAGGAACCATGCCAAGCAAAGACTCCATCTCAGACTTATCAGCAACCTACACATTCCACAATTTAAGATGAACATTTGCATATAGCTATATATAATTGATAGAACGTAAGATTTACACAACGAAATTAAAATATGCATGTCTTGTGTAGTCGATTTCTTGAAGAATATTTTTTTCAAGACTGTTTTCAATGGAGGTTTCCACCGCCTACGTTCATTGCAGTTTGCAACATCAACGCTTTGATATAATAAACATGATTGTACAGTTGCAAATTTAATCGTTTCGGTTCTAAATTTGGACTGTGATGATGGGAAAGAGTTGGAAGAAACTACTACTAATAATGTAACAATATGGCGTCTTGTACAGCATTAAATTCATGATGGTAAAGCCCAGAGCGCTTCACATTATTACCCTGGTGTAACTCAAGCAGCTTGTTTGGGCGCTCAGAGTTCACAACGCTCCTGATGGAGGACCAGGTGATCATTTTCAGCTGGATCGACTGAAGCAGTTAAGAGATAAGCCCCTTGTCTAAGGTGACACCCCTGACTATAGTCATGTTTTCTAACGGTATCTTTGATTTCCCTTCTCCACAGCTGTCTGATGTCCCATTCTTCAGATGCACAAGATCTGGTTCCTCACTGTGTGCAAAATCAGGCACGTATAGCCCCTGAGTTCAGCATCGGGCATATAATGTCTAATACATTGCATTATACATGTAGGAGGCTACAATATTCGGAAGTCTTCATATTTCTGTTTTGTTCGACTCGGCAAGGTATCGTGGGAGGTCGTCTCATCCGCTGTCTGGGTTGATGATGATCTAACTGCGACTGTGGCAGGACCACCCGACCCACCGTCTCTGCATTCTGTGGTATATTAGTAACCAATAACTTCGTGAGCTCTTCAGCCTTCAGTGTTTGCAAATCGTGATAATGATATTCTAATGTATGTGAAAGTAAACCTGTTAACCATCTTACAATCTCGAATGCATCATTTCAGGTACGGTACAAAATGACCTGGTCGGAGTTAAATTCTGAATCAGGTCAGTGAATAGGAGACAACATAATCATCAAACCTGAACTCTAATGCCGACCTGGATAGGCAGAGTGCAGTAGTAATTTTTTCCCCGAAACTAGTAGCTTAGGCACCATTGAAACAAATTAACCAATTTGCTACACATTGCAGTTAAACAACACCAGTCTTAGTCTTAGGCCTCTGTATATGTATTTTCATAACCATGATGTCTCAATTGTCTGTGTAAGTCGGTTACGGACAATGATACTTAACTCTCAGAAAACTTTATTTGCAGACACGCATGAGGTAAATTAGGTTTTCATTCATAAATTGTTTCATTTCATGACACCTGCAAATATTAAATTAAGTGAAATCGAGAAAGAGATGTTAGACAGTGAGGAATTGGTATTTGTATTAGAATGTTGAATATTTCAATGTTGAAACTGCAGATAAGTGACACTGGCAGATTTAGAGCAATGTGACGTTTTGCACTTGAAATAGACGTCCGTTGTCAACACACAATTTTAAATCGATGATAATTTAATAAACACGTAAACACAACATCGCTAACAGAATACAATTTAATGCTTTTACTTTCTCTCACACCGTACGAACCAAATCCTTTGTGAACCGCGAGTTTTGTCAGCCGCTTGTGATGCGGGCTTTGTTTGCTCGCTAAAGTATCTTCAGTGATTTCTGTATTACCTCAAGGCAGACTCTTGCGTCAAGATGAGATAATTATGGAATTCAATTTACCGCATGTTGAAGATCTTTGCAGTGCTGTCTTTGAAGTGAATGAAGACATCTTGATGGTAATGACGAGTATTGGTGGAGAATTACATAGAACACCGTCTTGGCTGCCTGGCACCAATGATGATGTCGCCTCAATTACAGCATGAAACTCTCTCTCACGCGTCTCTTTAATAGAAACCAAACATGCTTCATGAAGTTGATGAGTGTATGGAGTAAATGATAAATATGGTATTACAAGGCTAATTCCCTGCCACTTATGTCAATCAAGTGACGTAGACGGAATGTAGTTACCATCAGGGACCAGGAAGTGGCAATATAATGCCTGCCTGTGTATACTCTGCAAACATCAAGTACATACAGTATCGACCAGAATTATATTCACACAGTGACATAGTTACAGGAAAATGGCGCATACACAACTGCGAATGTTCAGGAAATGAGCAAAGGTAACATATGCATCTAATCTTGGAGGTACGATTCTTCATCGACTACACTCTCAAAGCCTGATATTATTCTTGGTGAGGAAAATATTTGTGAAAGATGCATTTAATAACAAATCATTTCCTTCTCACTTTATCAAATCAATAAATATATAGAAATAAGATCGTACTGGCAGCACAAGAGATGAATGCGTCAACTTGTAGTGTGTTCAGTTTGTTCTGAAGAAGAAAGTGTTCATTTCGTATGTCATATTATGTATATGCATGTGTTAGTCTCAACATTTGTTTAATTGACACTGCCCGGAAATTGAACTATTGTGCTACTGTTTGCGCTTAGCGATTTTCGGATTTAAACCACACTGAAACTAAACGCCCAACACCTGAACTTTTAAAGATCTGTGATGTAGATCGCCCAACCACCGAGATCTCGCTAAAACGTTTAAACAGATGATTACTCTACATTTTCGTCATCTATTGATATCAACTAATAATAACGACACTTTTAATGATGATGATGATGATTAATGACGATGATGATCGATTGGAAAATAGTTTGTATTAAAATCCATTCGACTTATGACGTCATAATAGAACGTCACAAGAGATAACAACAACATTTATAATGCGAATCTAACACTGACAAAACGAAACCACTGACGATAAAATTCATTTTAATAGAAAGCTTAAACTTCACAGACTAAAATTAAAAGTTTTCAATGAACGAAACACATTTAATTCTAAGTAAATGTCGAGGGTCCGCCCTTTTTGCCACCTTGGCAGCATTGCACTGTACATATAGACACCTTACGTATTAAGATGACGCTGTCATCACAAGATACACAATTCAGAAAAAGCTGATAACAGCAGGGATAACTTTAGAAGTTCGTATTGCATCTGCGTAAATGTGCACGGCTCTGACCTTACCCAAAAGACAGTAGGATAAGAAAGGCAGTTTGCTAACTGAGATTTACTGTTAGTACTATTAATACTTTGCAATACATCCGGGTTTTCATGAATTAATTCAACTTTTTTTTCATTCTCAGGAAACGTTTGACAAAATAAAAACATCCTTAAAAGCTTTACCTCTCTGCCTGACATGAGCGCATCACAAGGCCATCACTTCTTAGACAAGAGAAATGAAATAAGTAGTTGGATCAATAGTTGGAGGCAATTAATTTAATCAGGTAAACTGATAGCAAAGTTTTAGATATTTATCAAAGGTGGTGGTTACAGAAACATCAACACGGTTTGTTTAGAGAATAACCTCATCTCCTTTCAGTGTTAACAGTGTAAGGCAAAAATCGCGAATCTCTTCGCTGATATATTCCCGGGAGCTTCCCGGCCTAACAACCCATGGATATCGAGCCAGTCTTTGCTAATCAAGTGTGTACTCTGACTAATTGCAGGGTCCCACCTCTCCTAGTCTCGCAGATCAACGGGGCAGCGAGAAAACCCGAGAATTGAGTCTTGCAGTGTCGTTAATATTGCGAGCGTTAGTTGCTTGAGTTTTTCATTGAGTGCGGTCAATATTAGGAAAGAACACAAATGTGCCAGGGATATGAAGTGGAAACAGCGAGTCATTAGTCTAGCGTTGATGTGAAATATCGATGAATGGAAGATTTATGACAATGTTAGCAAGGTTTGGGTGTCACCATCGATTGTCAAACGAAGACACTTTCTGTTTGGTACATATAAAAATCAAATATGTATTGATTGAAAAAATAAACAGCATTTTCATTCAGAGGTGTCGATAAGCTCTGTTCTGATTTGAGCTGAAAGTTGCAGGTCACTCACCTCCCAGGAGTAAATCCCTAATCCATGGAGCTCAAGAGATGTCTTCCCACGAGAACTTGCAATCTATAAGAATCGCATTATTCTTTCATTATCACCTCAGCTGCTAAAAATACCTAGAAAGCAGATTTCTTCCGTCTACTCCAAGCCATGAAACACATGTAAGTAGGGAATAATACTTCAATTTTAGCATACTGACACTTTCTTTGAATCCAGGGCGTCACTAGGTTGGTGTCACCCAGTGTGGTAATCCATGATGCTATCATTCCGTTGGATCTCATCCCGTACCAGATCACATCGAATCCTTGGTAATGGTTTTGTTTGGACAATACTTTTAGTGTAACACCCATCTAATTATGTCACCCGGTGTGCCCTCACCCCATCCCGCTTTAAGCCGCTGTTTGGGTACTGACACGGTTTAAAGTGATAAATTTGCGTACACGCCAAATACCCTTTTGGACACATTTATTGTTATGCCTGAGATTTTAAAGTGATGACAATTTTACGCTATGCGGTATAGAAGAGCACCATGGTGCCGCATTTGTTTGTGAAACAAGATGAACAGATCTTCTATTGGGCGCCAGATTGGTTACATACCGTGATGGTCTAAACGTCGTCTGATCAATGCGACATGATGTCTTGAACTATACACATGAACATTAATTAAGCACCACCCAAAATAATTGCTGATTGCAACCAAATGGGTTCAAACCAAAGAACCCAACCACTGATAT
>JAUELE010233773.1:0-11866 GCA_031471655.1 Diodora aspera
CTTATTAAAGGGATATCATTTTAAACAGGGCATTCTAGTATAATCACAGTCACAGGGACTTGATGAAAGTCTAATGTAGATGGTGTGGCAATGCATTTTCTGACTGTTTCTCTTTCTGTAGAATCATCATGTGATGTCATTGCAGTAACATTTGCCTGTTCTATTTCGGAATAAGCTTAATACCTGTTTAATATCGTGCCTTAATGACGTGACTCATTCCTAAAACAGCTACCACTTTCTCGTGCCGATTGGCTCTGCATCCTTATTCGTTTGTCTTGTCATCAAGACTGGTGTCTACAGCTTACTAGGCCTCGGGCCTAACAATGTCCCTCTGCTTTGTCAGCGCATGACTATGTCTGTGTGCATGGTTTCATCTTACGCTGCCGTGACGCCATTTTGTAATATTAATGTACTTCTCAAGTCTTCAAGTCAGACTTGCTCTTCCTGGATGATGTAACTCCGATTTTTTGTTTTCAGTGTCACCGCAGTTTCACCGGACGTTATTAAGGAGTAATCGTTGACAGTATCGTTGATATCGCTGTCAGTGAAACTTAAGTGTGGGTGTGTGTGCGTGCGTTTGTATGCACCTGAACCCAAACCACCACCCGGTTTACACACACGTTTAAATCACATGTGTATGTTTGTGTGTTTGGGGGTGGGGTCAGGTGAATGGGAGTAACGCTTGTGTTTTGAGCTTCGTTCACGTTTACTTTACATCTTAACACATACGACAAGAACTATAAAAAATTGACTTCCTTAACTTGCACCAACGGTTGCATAAAATTATAAATGTAAACGAACATAAATTACTATTTATTATCACAGATAATAAAAGTAATAGCAATACGTTCCCAATAATGATATCATGATATCATTTATTAGTTTCCATGACAAAAGTCATCTGCCATACACTTTCATAGATCGAAACAACTTTAACAATTAGACGTCAGTTAACAGTACTAATTATCTTAAATTGCAAATGGAATTATATGTATACCATGGATGCAAGTATTATTATACAATGTTTGTTTCACTTTGACATATATTGTTTAACCAAAAAGAATCTTTGACATATATTGTTCAACCAAAGAGAATCGCCATCTATCCAGGTTTTCATGTATTCAAATAGTAATATTTCTCATGCAACACAATTAGAACTCGCATCGAGCCATTTTACCAAGAGGCTATGCTGGTTTAATCGCTGGCAATGCCTGGAGATGATGTGAAGGGATTTTACACACGCTTCATTCAACTGAAGCAATTTATGCACATGCATCCTTTGGTTTAGTCTTTTGTTAGGTCATTGAGTCCCTCTTAATCAGGCTTTTTATTTAATGTAAATCACTGTGTGTATCGGTAACACGTCACCCTTTGTATACCGCGACTAGAGATATGACTAGCAACCTAATTAGAGGAATATCAATATAAATTGGCTTTCTGGTATCATCACAACCAACTGAATGAAAGTCTACATTTGTCATAGTTTATATTACTCTTAATTCCATGGCAAAGCACGTTAAACTAAAATCTAACGTTTAAACATATTCATATTTCTTTTGAAACACGATTGGATTGTTAATAAATGATGATATATGCAGTAAGCGTTTGTTTTTGTTTATTTCATTCTGGGCCCATTTTGTTTATTATATTTATTAATTTTTATTAAATTTACTAAATGTGTTCGTCATTTATTATAAGGCCAACGACTGATAGGCGAGAGTAGTAAAACTATTGCGTTGTTTTTCTTGTGTCATTCATAAATTCATATACATGTATACTGACGGGCAACAGAAACGATACCAAATGATTTCAGTTATTTTCCTTTACGTCTGTATGTCATACTTAATCAAAAGGATGCTTGGATTTCGATGAGTGTAATTTGATTGACAACGTGTCATTGATGAGACTTCCTAATCTTCAAGAGGTATCTCTTGTATATCCAACGCATGTGTGAATGTAATCAGTAGTCTCTCAACATTTTGGTATGAATTATTTTGCACGTCAGTATATATACACTGCCAGGCAAAAGAAACGATGCCAAATGATTTCAGTTATTTTCTTTACGTCTTTCTGTCATAGCTGATCGAAAGGATGCTAGGATTTCAACGAGTGTAATGTGACTGAGATCATGTCATTGATAAAACTTACTAATCTTGAAGGGATATCTCTTGCATATCCAACGCAATTGTGAATTTATTCAGTAGCCTCTCAAAATTTTGGCATCGTTTCTTTTGCCCGGCAGGATAGTTATTATTCAAATATGTATAGAATGATCGTTTAAATGCAATATTCTCCTACTCATTATAGAATTATTCTTTACAGTCGTGATGCCGTGTAGAGTTCTCCATTGAGGCACTGCTTGTAAAGGCTTAGCATAGATTGATTAAAACCCTATCGTCTCAATTCACTGTCACTGCACGTGGCGGTCTGAGCACATGGGTATTGGTTTAGCGTAGACCAATCAGTAATAAGACTGAAAAGGGTGCTCGTAACATTATCGATATGAACCCCAAACTCAATTATAAGTCACAAGGTCATGCTTATAACTTTGAGGTATAATTGTTCACATCAAAAACATATATATATGTACGTAATAAATTCATGGTGTTTCATGCATGGCAGTTAGATTTTTCAATCGAAACACAAAATTCATAAGTAACTGAATCTCAAAAAGAGCTTTTCATATCACATGTTATATACTCTTGGACGATTCATAGTCAACCCGATGTTGGCCTGCGAATAACATAGGTCTCTAAGCGAGCAACCACCCGATTTTAGGGGAGGGAGTCTATAACTGTTTTTATCTCATGGCATGAATGAGGCAATCTAATCTGCGACAACTATTTATTTTTTAAATATTATTTTTATTCAGCGTACGTCTGATGTTTACGTAATTATAGGAATACAAAATGCAGTAAAACGGAGCAGACCACGTTAGTTGCTAAAGGAGCTTCATGACAGACTTCAAAATTAGGCCACTTAAAAACATTAGTTGGTTATCGTCCTTTTCCCTCGGAAGAGGAGGGAAGGGATTATTTAACTTTTTTCTGGTTTACAAGTGGGTATATGAATACATAGCAGGTGTAGAACTAAACATCAGGAATTCATTTCTTTGCAACTCTATTATTGTCTGTAATAGTGTACCTTTTACTCAATGTTGTCAACAAGACAACATGAATCTGAATATCAGCGTATCAGACTTTCAGGTGCATTGTTTGTGCACCAATGTTTTCATATCAATTTATGACCGCAGAAGATTCCAATTTGGGTTTGGGCAATTTTCCATACTCCATTGCTGATTTTGATTTTAATTTACCGATGAAGATTGTGAGCTGTGTCAATTAAAGACCAGGGGCCGTATTTATAAGAGTTCTTATAATGCCTAAGAATTCTTAAATCAAAGACATTTCTTAAAACTGGTAAAAGTTACTCTCAAGTACAAGCATTTCCTAAGGCGTATTCATAAAAATTCTTAGGTCTTAAGAAAATTCTTAAACTTGCCAAAATGTAAGAGTCCTCTTTAGAACCCCTAACTATTTAAGAAATTTCTTAGAATTTTCCAAAATGGCGGCTGCTGAAGGTGAAAATGTGAGAAAATGGGGAGTTTTCCAGTCAAGAAAAGATGTGCTTAATGTATATGATGACTCCGATTTGACGAAAAGATACAGATTCAGTGGTTTATAATTTTGTAAACAAATTTTATTCATTCTTCAGTAAGAAGTACTCCTAGCCAAATTCTTAGAATAATTCATAAACAACTCTTCAGATCAAGTTTTATCTTATTCTAAGAACGTTCTTAAGAAAAAAGTTTTATAAATACGGTCCCAGAACATATGTCCTAATGATCACCATCATCCCCTACATTTTGGGTGTAGTATATTTTCTAAACGACAGTATTACTCCCAAGACTCCCTACGTGATCAAACTGAATTATGTTTCCCAGACACGAGATCGGCTTACAAGGGTTGACTGCACCCGCGCGTGCGCAGAAGAACTTTCCTCTCGGTTGGTTTCATGCTCACATCTTATCCAAGTGCACAGGCAAATGTAGCCAAAACCAGCTACAAACGTATAAGACAACTAGCGATATGCTTTTGTTGCGCAACTTTATTCAGCAAACCGGTCACTGAGATCGGTTTTAAGTGAAAATGTTTTATGCTTTTCCAAATATTAAACTGGCTCTATAAGGGTGTCGGGTGGGGTTACCGCACCGGGTGACACCGGTCCTAGCGGCATCACTGGGTTAGACCATCATTTCAGAATCAGCGAGGCAACACATTATTCCGGCTCTACAAAACAATTGTGGACCAGTCTTTAGATGTGTTGGTATTATAAAGTTACTCTGGAAAAATGTATCGACGATGAAGCTCACATTAAAAGTTGATCTGAGGAGTTGATGATCGATTCCGCACAAATATAGCTTTGTGAGACGGGACCAAGGAATCGACATTGCACGGGCAAGTTGTCCGTGGAAGCAATGCCTCGGAAATGCTAGATTTTCCCGATCCCGGATTAACCCGGGCCCAGCTAGCAAGACAAAGCCTCGTACTTACTTTATGAGGGGGACAGAGGACAGGGCGCAGTCTACATCGCGGTGATAGTGATGTGCATGCCAGACATCGCAGGGAAGCTGAAATGAAAGAATGAGTGAGTAAACGAAGGAATATCACTTTAGATTGTTGCAATTTGGCTTAATGCTGTAGGCCTGCAGCGAAAGTATGATAATAATAATGGATAGTTCTTTTATAGCGCGGTATCTCCACCCAAGAGTAGACTCAGAGCGCTTCCACATATTACCCTGGTTAACCCAAGCTGCTTCTCAGCGCTAGAAGGTCATTACACTCCAACAATTGGAGGACTAGTACCCAGTTTCAGCTGGGTCGACTGAGACAATTGGAACAAGGACACTCAAATTTGGCATTCACGTGGATTTCGTTTTGTTTACAAGCTCTCATCCACTCAAGAACTGAACCTAATTTGGAGGCAGCGAGCTTTAGAAATGAATCTTTGTGTTTTGGCGTCAAATATCTATTTTGTTAGCTGACAGGTATTCAGTCAATTTGGTGCAATAACTTACAACTATGAGGACAGCAACAGGAGCCACAAAACTGTAGAAACGCCAGTGAGCGTCGGACAGCCAGCACCTGTCGGGAAACAAACACATTTAATTAACTATTCAGGGGCAGATCCAGAATCATGTTTTACAGAAGTCCGGGAGCTCGTTCCCCCCAAACATTTAGAAAAATTAACATGAAAATGGTGCAATTTCAGCCCATTTCAGGAGTTTTCATAATATTTTTAGGGCTAACATAGCACAGAAGTAAAAGAGGCCGAGCTAAAGGGGGAGGGGGACGCGCCCCCAATGCCACCACCCATCGTCAGCAAACTATTTATTTCCAAACTCTTCCAGTCCCACCACTTAAATGGTCGCTCCCTTAAGAGTAATATGCTCTTGGTTGTGTTGAGATATTTCACGTTGCAATGGCAATATTGAAATAATTAAGTCACTTCACTCCCCCAAAGCCCCACTGGGTTCATAAAAGAGATCGATGGGACGAAAATTGAAGTATATCTTCAGTAACTTCCTAACGGAAAGCAGTGGAGACCATTTTTTAAGTAATGAAATTTGCTTAAAATTTGCATATAAAGTGTTTTTCATGATTACGGAAAAAACGAGTTCCCCATTAGACATCCACTCTCTTTAAATAAGCTGTTACTCTTAAGCTTATGCATAAATTGACTTTGCCAGGGATCTCAATAAAGCACCGCTCTATTCTTGTACGGCACGCTATACAAGTATTTACAAAGGGAGATCCAAATCTTTATATGGTACCTACCATTGACGACATACTTCATCATAGCCGTAACGTTCAGACACAATCACTACACATCCGCTAGTTAGCGTGGGTATACCTGGACAAAATGATATGTCAACGTGTTATAGTTTGAAATCAATGTGTAAGTCATGTCATCTAGCAATAGTTACAAGTAGATTCATCATGTCATCATGTCATTATATTCATCACCATCCTACAACTAGCACCGAACCAGTCACACAACTATCGCGCGACAAATCAATGAGTGAAATCAAGCAAAAACCGTTCACGCGAAAAGTCAATCAAGCAGCAACCAATCAGCGATCAGTGAATCGAGGATCAACCAATCAGCAATCAGTGAATCAATCAGTAACCAATCAGCAATCAGTTAATCAAGCATTAACCAATCAGCAATCAGTGAATCAATCAATCAGCGATCAGTTAATTAAGCATCAACCAATCAGCAATCAGTTAATCACACAGCAACCAATCAGCAATCAGTGAATCTAGGAACAATCGTTCACACAATCTGACTGCAGGGGTCATACAGGGCTCAGAAGGGTCTTTCAATATGCCGACTTTTAGCCGCGATGTGACTGAAAACTAGACAAAAAGGACAAAAATCTAGCAACAACCATTCAGGTGACTTGGCAATCAAGCACCACCAATCAGGTAACTTTCCAATCAAGCACCACCAATCAGGTAACTTATCAATCAAGCAAGAACCAATCAAACAAATGGTCGACCAACAGCTAACTAATCAGGTGACTTGGGAATCAAGCACCACCAGTCAGGTAACTTTTCAGTCAAGGAACAACCAATCAAACAACTGATCAGCCAACAGCTAATTAATCAGGGGACGCTGTAATTAAGCAACAACCAATCAGGCAATCTGTTAATCAAGTAATCAAGACAAGCTACCAAAACATAATACAATACACGCAGTCAATTTATCCGTTAAATACTTCAGCAACAATTATGAGCAAGTATTGCACTAAATACACCCTTCAGTGCCGTAAACTCGCAGTTACATTGGGCCCGGAACAACCTACAATGTACCATACACAATCTACTAAACTCAACAAACAAATTATACTCAACCTTTGCAGCCTCAAACAAACCCAATTAAAAAGTAAACTGCAATCCAATTTCCAGTTATTATTATTTTTTAAATAAAAGTTTTGAAAATAATAAAGTAGATTAAATTAAAATAAAAGAAAAGGAGAGAAAAAAATACTGCTAATTTTCTTTATGTTCTTTTCTCTCTTACCCCACAATAACACGTTTGCCCACCAACAAAAACCTCCTTCCTCACTATCTCCTTTTACATGGGGGCCAAAATACACATACACACACACTTCATTTAGTCTACATATCCCCCGTGCACCAAATCAGTATATCTGGAGTGTGCACGTTAAACATAAACCTCTCTCTATGAGCAAGCAGTCAACCTATGAGTCCATTCCCCACCCAGGCATTCACCACTCAGTCTCCATCATTCGACTTATGTGGAAGCTGATTTGCAATCACCCAGTTGGCCCTTTAAAGATAAAACAAGGACTTTAAAATCTGTACATAAAACCAACACTAAAGAAAGAAACAGCTAAGAACATTAAACTAGTTTTTTTTAAACGCTCATATAAAGCGTTATTACGAGTACAAGAAAAGCCAAGTTAATACACATGTACATGTGATCAAAACCTTTTCACTGATTCTTCAGCTTACCCCAGCCAATCAGAAAGTATTTGAAGAACATATAGTTGACATTGTGCCTGGCGTGTACCACCACGAACGTGTGGACAGCTTCCACAAACAGGAAGGAAAACGTAGCCAGGAAGAAGAACTGCAGAAGTATTTTACCAGCAATACAAACAGTCTGGAAGAAAAAAAGACATATATTAAAGATTACACCGCAATCCTTGTTTAAACGCCTGTCTTGATAAGATACCTGTCTTGAATTAAAAAGACCCCCGGGCATATAAATAAGGAATTGCGGTACAAGCATAGGCGTATAAGCCGGGGGGTCAGGGGGGCAAAATCGCTCAGAATTCGGGCAACAACGCCCCAATATTCGGGGACAGCAGAGTGTCAACGTGTTTTTTTTGGTTTTGTTTTTATTCTCGGTTATTTTTGGTGGTCATTTTTCGGGGAAATTGGCCACTGCCCCCCATCCCAACTCCAAGGATATCCATTGATTTTTCGGGCAAGAAGGTCACTGCCCGCCTAACTCCGAGGGTGCCCATACGCCTATGGGTACAAGTAATTGACAATGCATGGCCGTAGATAACGTTTTGAGACTGGGGGCAGAGTAAGGGGGAGAGCACGAGAACAATTTTAGTTTTACCAACAAAACAAAGCGATTTCCTGGCATATTCCTGGCATATGGCTATCTACGGCCATGTTGTCCATGAACTTCACATTAAAACGTATAAGGGCCAAACATGAGTTTATTACAAAACTTTGACATAGCTAACTCCAACATAACAAATTCCATATGTGAAACAGTACGTAAAGCGTGCCTCAGCTCACAATATATACATTCAACCAAAAAGCCTTGAAGACATCATTCTTAAAGTGCAGTCACAAAACAATAACCCTTACACTTTCAGTCCACAGTGAAACCTATCATCACAAGTTCAGCTTACATTGAGTGTAATCTCCCGAAAAGTCTTTGTTGAGCAATACATGAAATACCCCACACATTTAGGGTAAGACACAATAACCCTAACAATTTCAACATCAGACACAGGGGCGGAAGTAAGTCAACCCTTCCCAACTAATTGTAACAAATTATTATTGGTTTCTATTTAAATTTCCCAAGAGAGGCACTGAGCTCCACCATGCCTCTCCCTCCTGGCTCTCAATAATATCAGTCCATAGGACATACACTACACGCTCGGTCAGTATCTTACACACCTTCAAGATGGATGAGTGATACTGGATTTAACGTTGTTTCGGTAATATTTCAACCTACATTACATCAGGGGTCAATCTCCGGAATGGAAGAGAGATACGGGCGGGATTACTTGGCTGGCAGATTACTTGGACGACACGCTAACCACTGTGTCATCCACACCTCCACGAATACATGGCAGTGATAACATTAATTGTTCATAAAACTTCTAAAAGATATGCAAAGCACCAGATAGCCAACCCTGTCCTACCTCTGTATGTGTTTTTTCCAGACAAGCGATGCCGATGCAGTTGATTACAGCAAGACTAATGATCAAGTTTATATGCAGGTAATGATTTTTGCCGATTAGGTGTCTGGAAAAGGAAAATGCAGATATTTTGTCGAGAATAAATTTTTGCAGTTAATATTGTCATATTGAATGCATCTTGTAATAATTTAACACATTTTTTAATAAATTTTCCACATTATTCATACAAATTATAAAACCAATTATCCTCAAAAGGAGGTTTAATGTCAGTTTTTGAATTTTTGCATTTTCGTTAGTGGAATATGTTCTTCAAGCATAGCTGTAATGACAGACGCTTCCAACAACTGATTAAATAGTGGTTGAGGCGACCTTGAACTCTTGGTAGAATCCAGGATTGCGTGGAGGCAATTGTTGGTTTATTTCAGTGGGAATCGAAATGGTGGAGGACTCTTTCAGTTTCTACTCGTTTCTTTGTACATACTCTTGACAGAAAGAATCCGTGCGAGACAGTCATGTCAGAGATGTTTATGAACCAAGAGCGAATAACTCTCGATTTGTTCTCAGAGTTGTGTTCTTCTCGCAGGAGAACTTGTGAACTGGCGGCCAATGGTGAGAGATTGTCTGGAACCCTGCAGACTTTACTGAAAACGCATTCTCCCAGTGGTCATGCCGATTTGGTCATGAAAACTATCTCACACCGTCCCCTGCAGGTATAAAACTGAAAGCTTACTTCCAAGTGACGAGAAGAATAAGAAGAGCTGCCACCAGACCACAGAGTGATATGACACACCCAAACAGAAGTATGCTATTATACAGCTCCGGGACTACCTCAACCACCTGCGGATTAAGTAGGGAATATTAGTATAATTGAGTTGAGATGAGGTTTTTGTTGTAAGGGCAATATTTCAGCCATCACACGTACTTAATGTGCAAGCTACACACGCCGTGAAATATCACGGTTCATAAAACAGATCAATATAGTCGAAAGTACAATATCCCAGTTTTAGTCGCCTTGTACGACAAGCATTATGCATTGGGTCACTGGGGCCCTCCTGTTTCTAACACTTCCCGGAAGCCCCACAGAGTAACAAATTAGAAACAAATCTAAAACATGATGATTTTTTTTTGTGTTGTTTAACTTGGCTTTCAGATATATTTCAAACATACAAGGGCCCCCATCTCTAAGTTAACCGACAAAAGGCGATGAAATCAGCTAATCCAAGAAGAGATTCGAACCCACAACGTGTAAGTCTAAATGATTGCTCGAGTAACACGCAATCACCTGCTCTATCCTTGCAGTATATGTAAACTGTCTATAGTGGCATTGGTCATTTTATCATCAAGGCTCATAGCAATCACCTGCTCTATCCTTGCAGTATATATAAACTGTCTATAGTGGCATTGGTCATTTTATCATCAAGGCTCATAATTTGAGGAATATTCCCAGTATGAAATATACTGACGTGCAAAAGAAACTATATCAAGAGTTTGAGAGACTACCCAATAAATTCACACATACGTTGGATATGCAATTTTTGCTCAGATTCGTGTTCTCGCAGGAGAACTTGTGAAATGGCGGCCAGTGGTGAGAGATTGTCCGGAACCCTGCAGACTTTACTGAAAACACATTCTCCCAGTGGTCATGCAGATTTGGTCATGAAAAATTGTCTGACAAGATTATGAAGTTTTATCAATGGCACGATGTCAATCAACTTACACTCATTGAAATCTGAAAATTCTTTTCACCAACTATGACATATAGACGTAAGGGGAAATGATTGAAATCATTTGGTATAGTTTCTTTTGAAGGTCAGTATATATTGCACATGTAAATGTATATTTATATAAGTATTAATTCTAAGTTTAAAATCTTGTTTTATTTCAGTTTACATTCCCTGTGTAAATTAGATTGCTTGCAAAACGTTTGCACTATATGTATATAACTTATAAAAGAGGAAAAGAAAACAATTATTGACGGGGTAAAATTAGTCTGAAAGACCAATCGTGACAACAAAATGCTTCGTCTGAACGCGCCTGAAGTTGCATTACCGTGATATTTATCTGTTGGCACGTGACCACTATATGTCCAGGTACTTTACACGAACACGTCGTTGTCGTCATGTTCACTAGTATGACGTCACAATCACTCTGAGTCCAGTGGCCATCGAGAGAAGAGCTGGAAAATGCAGTATTCAGTTGTAACTGCTACAGCGGCGTGTATCGTAAACTAAATGGATAGACCCATTACATCAAACTAGGAGTTTTGTTTTAATTTACGGATCACGGCCCTGTGGCTGGCCTAACATTTAATGCCAAGGCATTATGTTTCTCCACAGGATAAAGCCTACAGATATGTTTCGATATTCATCGGGGCAAGTACGGGAAGTTGTAAATAAGAGTTTTCTTGACAAAAATAAGAATGACATTGTATCATAAAGAAGTTATTACCCTGGTGTGTTTACATATCGTCGATATCCTGCTTTAGGAATAAACACTGTGTATTCTTAATGCAGGACAGGATATCGATAATATGTAAACACACTCGACTCGGGTAATAACTTCTATGTATCCACATGCGCTGTATGATTCTACTATGTGGCCTGTACTTAACGTATTTTACATTGTCCTTGTCATTGTGAATCGTGCAGCAGCTTCAGACATCGGTTCATTAAAGTGTCAGGCCACAAGCAAGCATTTCTGTTTTGAGTTCCGATATTCTACTCAAAATATACATGTTATACTTTAATGTTGACTATATATTACTTTGAATAAAATATACATGAAACTATGGCTGGATGAAAAAATTGGTGGCCACTAGGGCTGTAACGATTCACTCACACTTCGATTCGATTCGATTATCGATTCAAGACACTCGATTCGATTACTTTC
>JAUELE010233784.1:0-11866 GCA_031471655.1 Diodora aspera
CCCCCCCACCACCCCCCCCCCCATGCTCCCCGGCCCAACATATGATTTTCAGCCAGGGAGAAACAATAGTCCCAGAAAAACACTTGAAATTTTGTATCATGCATGAGTCAAATGCAGCTGAAAAGTTGTACGGTATAGCTCATAGCTCATAAAGTTTTGGAGTTGAACTTATTTCTTATTTTTAAGACTATTACAGAGAGTATTTGTCTTTTTTTTCAGGAAAATACTAACCCTGTGATGTGCTCGTATAAAGCTGTGAAGGTGACGTGTGGAGTTTGGGGACTTCAGACAAAGGTGGAATCATTTGCTCATAAAGTAAGTGACAGTTACAAATAATAATGATAATAATAATAATGTGAAATCTTGTTTTGCACGAAAGCCGTGCTTGTAAAGCTTGCTAAGAGCATAAACAGTCTGAGGGTTTGTTATGCCATGAATTGTAATAACTCCAGTGAATTGTATTAACTGCAGTGAAATGTAAATCTGCAGTAAGATGTAATAAAATCGACGTAAAATGTAATGAAAAATGTGTGGTAAATTTTAATTTACACCCACATGAATTGTAATAAATATTGTAAATCAGTATTTATAATAATCATAATCATAATAATAATAAAAATAATGTAAATTGTAATGCGCATGTAAACAACATGAATTGTATTAAATGTTGTAAATCAGTATTTCTAATAATCATAATCATAATAATAATAATAATAATGTAAATTGTAATGCGCACCAACATGAACTGTAATAAATGTTGTAAATCAGTATTTTAAATAATAATAATATTAATAATGCAAATTGTAATGCACACCAACATGAATTGTAATAAATGTTGTAAATCAGTATTTTAAATAATAATAATAATAATAATAATAACATTGTATTGTCTCTGTTTCAGGCTATTCGTGATATCTTGTTGCTTGGTCACAGGCAGGCGTTTGCCTGGTCAGATGAGTGGCATGGTGAGTAAGCTGAATTATCACTGTCATCAGTTTTGACTCTCTCTTCATGATCTGTCAAGAAGACAACAAACCAACAGTTACCAGGACGTGTCATATTGAAATAGCAGGAGAGCTAAAATGTGCTCTCCAAGAAACTAAGGAGAATAATTCACTCTCCTTACCGGGAATCCTCGTTTTTAAGCCCATAGCTTAATAACGAAAATGACACCTTTTAATGAGAGAAAAATTGAAACAAAATTAAGTCCAGGGCTTAATTTTGAAATTTGTACACAGCTAACAAGTAACCTATTCTCAACACATTTGACTCACAATGACGTTAGTACACTCTACTCACACAGCGTGACGATCGTAAACATTCAAAAAGTCACAGCTTGTTTTCCTAATATCACCCTTTTACAGGACTCCAGTGTGTTTTGCAAATGTGAATACCCCTAACTGCATTTATGACTGCATAAATGTCAACTACAGACTACATTGAGTTTTGTCTTCATTTTCAGGCATGACAATTGACGATATCCGTGACTTTGAGAAATCAAAGCAGAAAGAAACCAATGAGAAAGTGTTATCTGGGTTGGAAAGAAAAGGGTCCCGCTCATCCAGGAGCTCAAGTACCGACTAACCCAAACAGGGCCTCTTCTGGACACCGTCGCTGTATTCTGCAGGAGACAGAGAATTGATTACCTCAAAAAGGCCTCTTTTGAGTAAAGACTACACCCGAAGTCTGAGAATGCCTGGAGCATACCAACCTCAAAAGGGCCTCTTTTCATAAGTATTTTTTAATCCAAGGGTAAAATGACTTCATCATATTATAACCTAAAACTGGCCCCTGAGAAATTTACTCTAAGCACATGATCTCATATATTGTGTCGTGAGTGGAAAGGGGGTGGTTCTTGCCTCACAGGTTTATAATTTTTGATATAAAAAATATCACTCAGGACTTCTATCTGAGGACGTACATGTATTTGAACATTGGATGGAATTATTCTTTTGAAAAATAAGGATTTTTCAGGATTGTCTAATCAAGATGATGATGATGGAGTATCAAATTAAAATAATAATAAATAATAGGGTATTTACAGAGCGCATAATTCATGTGTTCATGTTCATGACCTTGACCTCCTTTAAATTACAATCAACACTTCCTCATGAAGATATTTCTTATTGATTTGAGAACAAACATATCCTTCTCTATCGTCGAAAACCCATGGTTAGTTGTGCTTCTTGTTCCTGTTCCGAGGGTCGTAACGACGATTTGCACTGAACTCATGAATATGCATGACCTTACGTGATCTATCAATAGCCAATGAAAATCTCTCTTACTGAATTTGGCATTGTTGCTGAGAGTGTTTTCAAATTTCATTCGTTGGTTATCAAACAGCAGAAAAAAGAATCAATATATATGCGATGTAGACACACCTCCTAGCCAATTGGCTTGTTATGATCCACAGGAGAGTAACAGAAAGCACGCCGGACTGAACGTGGGTTATCGACAGTGATCCTTTCCTTATTTATTGCTTCTTTCTCTTGTACATGTCTTTAGCTGATAATTTCAGAATCAGAGGAGTTGACTTACGGTAAAACTTCTAAAATTTAGAAGGAAAAAAATAATTACTTTTGGACATGTTTGAATTTTTGGAAATTAGTGATCTTTGAAATTTTTTTTAGAAATTGGCCCTAGCGCGTCAGTGAAAAATTTGAAATTTTAGGAACTGCTGAAGGTAACAATCACCATTTTTCAAACCTTGCTTTTCGGATTTTCGAAAAAAAAATTGAATTTTAAGAAATTGGGTTTTTGGATTTTTACAAAAATTTGAATTTTTAGAGGTTAAATAAATTGATTATCTTGACAGAAATAGCAGCTTTGAAATTTTAGAAGTTCTAAATTTTAGAAGTTTTACCGTACCTCAGCTCTGATCAGATCTGAGCCCTGTTTCACAAAGCGATCTTAGCGCTAAGTTGATCGTAAACTCTTAAGATCAACTTTTTACACCAAGTTTTAACAATCATTCCAGTTGACAAAACAGTTTGAAGTTGTACAACGTGTCCTAAAATCACTCCTAGATTGTGTTGAGAAATATGGACAAATGTTTGTCACATTGATTTTAAAATGAACCAAGTCGCTAAGATTGATCTTAACTAAGATCGCTTTGTGAAACAGGGCCCAGTAATTGTTTCAGTGATTATCTAATCATGAAACATTGTATTAGTTTAGATAAGGGGTCAGCAATTGCAACCCTTTTTCGCCTCTGCAGGTGGATCACATAGGTTAAAAGTCAGCTTATTTAACGTCGGCTTTTGCCTCCCGAAGGGAGGCTATATCGCCGACAATGGTGGATCACATATTAATGAGTGAACAATACCAGTGGGCCAGGTCATTGGTTCCCAAAGTGGACAGTAGGGCCCCCTGGGAGAGAAATTGGGTGTTCCAGTTGAGTGGTAACTAGTCTGTGTCAAGACCCTAACGCTTTTCCTTTAACGTACGTAAAATCAAAGACAGGTTATTAATCCAGGGACTATATTGCCTTTTCTAGCTGTGCCTGAGGCAAGGCCAAGCAGATATGGCTGTAGTAGAGAAGGATGACTCAGGGTGTTGACAAAAGTCTAGGGGGTAACCACAAAGATGAGAGCAGTAGGTGAAAATATGTGTGCATGTTGCTGTGGGAAGGGGCATTAGGGGCTGCAGGTGGGTACAGTTTCATAGAGTTTAGGTGCCACTAGTTCAGATGAAGCATCGAGTTTAAACGGTTTAATTGATATATTTAAAAGTTGAGAGAAGTACAAGAATGACGATTTCAGAAGCACATTTCGGCATAAATTCAACATATTTTATTTATTCCAAAATTTAAGTTCTCAGGAACGTAGAAGCTTTTGCAATCTTGGAGTTCTGGATTTATATTTCTTGTGTTATCCGACTGTTGGTTTATTACTGACATTTAGCCAGGGATGGCGACAGGAATTCCCCGATGTGGGGTGAGGTCTCCTACAAGGGGGCTGCAATCCCCGACAAATACACAAATTTTCAAATAACACAATAAAATACACAGATTTTCTCTGAAATCTTTCTCGATGAATTGCTATATTTTTCCAAGATGGGGGGGGGCTAAGGCTCCCTGACAGGGGGGCTACCACCTAACCCCCTCCTCCACTGGCGCCATCTCTGCATTCAGCCACCGAAATGAATTGTTTCTATGATGTGTTGTGTATTTAAATCAGGAATTTTTAATTGAAATTTGTGATGGTGTCAACTACATTTGTCAACTTTTTTGACCTCTGTGGTGATGCAACAGCTGCTGTGGAGGTCATCCATCTGTTACAATATAGGGCAGATTCTCTCCATTCCAACTTTTTTTATGCAATATCTTAGCCGCTTAGATCGTGGGATGGCGCAGTTGTTAGTGTGTCGTCTAGTAAGTTGCCAGGCTTGGCAATTGTAGGTTGAATCCTGTCCAGGTTCATATCTTTAAGCCCAGAAATTGAACCCTGATGACAGTGTGATGTAAGTGTCACTGTGGTGATTAGAGCTGCAACGATACACTAACTCTTCGATTCGATACGTATCACGGTTCGGTTCATTTCGATATGATACAGAACAAGAGGAAAGAATAAATAAAATATATATTTTTATTGAAAAATACTGATCGCAGTAGTTAAAAAACCAACCAATGCAACAGAAATGAAATGATAATTACAAGTTATATCTGGACCATTACGACACCGACGTAATATTGGTGAGACCGTGTTGATGTGGCTGAAAGATTGCCCAAAACCATGTAAAACCCCAAATCACTCCCTCACTAACCCTAATCAATGTCATATTCATTTCATATCAAGATCCCTGTTGCATGTCCTGTAACAAGTCCACATTTTCTGTATTTAATTATAATTTAGTTTGATTGGATCACGTTTCTTACCAAAATCTGAACAGGGAGATTTTTTTAATTTGCATATCAATCTCTGGACAAAATGACGTGACTGGGCAAGTTATGTTTCTTGGGCTTTAATTCCGAAGAATATCAAGACTGGCACTTTAAACACGACACATTTGTATTGCTCTACAAAGATAGGTGGTCATATGGCGATAAGGAGACTGGCTCCAGTCTATGAACATTATTTTTTCTCCCTTAAATTATATTTTGTCAAGTGAGTATAAGTATAACTAGACTGGCTACAGGGAGATTAATGTTTCAGGGGCTGCGAGACAGACTAGCCTTGTGTCTCCTCCGACAAATTTCAGACTGGAATCGAGTAGCTCTAGACTTGCAAATTTTATAGACTTGCAAAGTCTCTTAAGTCAACAAATTTACAGGATCTTTCAGATAGCTGATAAGCATATTCAACACTGCAATGTGGCTTTGTACTGGAGTTATCTAAGATTTTAAGATTAACACTAATGTTGATGTGTAGGTTTCAGCTTATATTGTCCAATATTTATTTTGTTTACTTAGTCAGACAGATATCCTAGGTTCATATTTGAAGTCTACTTATTGTGACATTGATTTTCAATTAATTTCTGATTGAGAATCCAATGTATATGACCCTCAAATGCCCTACCTTACCTAGTAGGAGGTCACAGCATTCATATATAAATAGAACTAGTTTGGGCCATAACATTTCATTCAGTGTATTCTCTACATTTATAGTTACCATTTGTACATGTAACTTGTTAAACAAAGAATACCCAAAATGATTGATCTCAAATTGTTATGACTTTGGTGGGTAAAGTTTTCCTTCATTTTTTTTAGAAATGTTTTTTGTTTGGTCCAGGTAGGCTAATAAAGATCTTTATGCTTACTCTACACTGTGAAGATCTGATACAGCCCCATTAGAGGTCATGTACTGGGTCATTCTTTCAAAAAGACATTGCATGAACTCAGGGCCATCATTACTATCAAGCTATAAAAGAAGTCATTTTTTGGCTTAACTATTTTCAATCTTTATATAAAAGAAGTCATTTCATTGGCTTAACTGTTATCAGTCTATAAAAGAAGTCATTTCGTTGGCTTAACTGCTATCAGTTTATAAAAGAAGTCATTTCATTGGCTTAACTGCTATCAGTCTATAAAGAAGTCATTTCATTGGCTTAACAACTATCAATCTATCAATGAAGTCATTTCATTGGCTTAACTGCTACAAAAGTAGTCATTTAATTTCTTTGACTTGTTATGACATGGCCTCTGAATGGGGATGTATAAGATCTTTAAATGACAACATGTAGAGCAGGACAGCACGTATAACAGTTGCTTATTAATCCTTTGTCTCAGTTTGTTCAGGTTATCATGATGTTCAATCGGTGTTTGTGTAATTTGTCTTTGAACTGTTTTGGAGACGTTTGATAATGTTTGGAGTAGGTTGTATGTACAAGTCTGAATACATTTAAGGGGATTAAACATATTATTTTCATATTATTACTGTTTTACTTAAGATGCTTTGAAAGCGAAAGTAGATAAATTTTATGCGTGTTGTTCTATAGAGACAGTGAAAATAAAACAATTTGTTTGGGGTTCAACTACAAACCGTAATGAGGATATGAAATAATTCTTGTAAAAAAAATCAGTTCAGTTAGGAGATAGTTGGGTTTTTTTGTGAGTCTCTGCAGTAGGGATATGAACATACTTAAAATAGATATAAAAAGAATCTAAAGTTTGTTCCTGTCTTTTATTTTTAAAACTGTCAGTCATTATACAGAAAACCATTATACAAGGAATTTTACACATGAAAAATGTCTTTCTTGTTTATCATCAAAATATCAAAGAACCATGTTGCAATATATATTTGGTAGATATTATTCTGTTTGCATATTACAGTTTAATAACATAGCTTACATATGTTGTCTCGGCTACTTAGGATGGTGTTAGAATGGGTACCTTATGTCATGGGAAACAAAAATAACTCAAGTTTTTGTGGAACCATGAACTATAATGAGAAATGATTGAGGAAAGGTTTTTGATATTCCAGAAATACATATGCCAATAGTCGAACATCTAGTCCAATTTATATGTATATAATATACACTGCATATAATTGGTGCTGTCCTTTTTAACAGTTTACTCATTAATATATACATTTATTTTAAACATTCAGTTTCTTAGGAGTCCGACAGTTTAAAATGTTTAATGTGCACATATATCATATGTATACACAAGCTGAAAAAGGCTTTATTAAGGTTGTTTTAATATAATTTTATAGATTTAGTTATGTAAACAGTTATGTTATGAATTTATTTTTTTATTAAAGGCAGTATTTGAAACATCTGAACAATGTTACCTGACAGCAGGGCTAGAAACTTCAAAAGTGAACTGTCTGCCCTTGTAGAGTTACCTGTCCCCATTGATTACGGTAAAACTTCTAAAATAAAGAACCGAAAAAATAATTACTTTTTAATGTGTTCAAATTTTGGGAAATTAGTGATCTTGATAAAGATAAAATTCTAAATTTTGGAAATTGACACCAAAGAGTAAGTGAAATATTCAAAATTTTGGAAACAACCAAAGGTAACAATCAACCTTTTCAAATTTTAGAAATTCTGTTTTTGAATTTTACAATAAATTTATTATCTCGACAAAAATAGTACTTTCGAAATTTTACCGTACTTTCTGTAAACATTTTGCCTGTCCACTGAGCAGGTAACTGACAGAAGTTCTCAGCCCAGTGCAGACAGGTATTTCAAACACTGTTATAGGATTGAGATCTTTTGTTAATTTATCTTGTTAATTAATACTTGAGTTGATGATTTTTAATTCTTAAACATCATTCAGATTGGTATAGGGTTTCACCATTTTAAGGCTATTTACAAAGATTTTATTTCTGTAAAACTTTATTATAAGTTTTACCATGTTGAGCTTTGATAGATGAGACCAGTGTAAAATTGTATTAACATATTTCAGCTCAAAAGACTGTGAGGCTTAGAAAAGATCCATAAAAGATGAGAAAAAGTTTAAAATTGGCATTAAAATAGTGAAAACTATTGTGAAATTTAGGCATATTTGTGAAGATTTTAACTTTTTTAGGTGAGGGAGGCTGAATTTTGAGCTAAGATGTTTGTAAAAATCTACATAAATTATCTTCAATGTAGAGCATTCGTGTTTCTTTATCATTCTATATCAGCATTCTATTTATCTCTGTATGTGAGTGTACTGATCGACCAAAATCATTCCAGCGATGTTGATGTATCTTGTTTATTGTCGTGTTCAAGTATGTCTTGCCATTTCTTCTTGTATTTAAGATGTTTTAATGTCTGCCCAAGTTCTCTTCATAGTTTTTCTATTTCAGTCTGTGTTTTTTATATTATAATTGTTGATTTTGTCCTTTAAAATTAATATATGTAGAAGTTGTTTTTGCTTGCAGATTTTTTCCGCTAAAATTTGTATTACAATTGCTTTGTTGATTGTATGACTACAACGATATTAACACAAGGATGAGTTTGTTCAGCTGATGGTAGCTTTTTAAATTTGTGTTACGTGTGAGATTGTGGATATATTTTTAAGTTTTGATGTTTTCGGAGGAGTTTGTGAATTGTCCACAAGTTCGTGACCCAGATACTTCCTACACTTCTTCAAGTTGTTTTTTGCCAGATCGATTAATTTGAAATACATGAAAAGGGTAAAATCATCTTTATCCAGTTTGTTCTTTATTCCAGATTGTGTTTGATGTGTGTGTGGGTGGCTGCAAATGTGATTTTCTTTGGTTTTTAGCGCGATCAAGAAGCAAGTTTGAGTTGCTTTGTTGTAGTGTTCGCTTTACTTCGGTATCATTTTCCTTGCACTGTTCTAAGTGTATTATCTTACCTGGTTTCCATGTACCCGTAAGTTCCACAACTTGTAACCCGTAACCCGTAGAGACACCACCGATGTGTGTTTTCATTTGTTAAACTGTCTACGATGCATCCCACTGATCGGAACACTCGACTCAGTGACGTCATTTTTAGCATTTGATTGGACAGTTCTTATCATGTGACACACCAGAACACGCCACCAGTTGCATTAAAAGTTTACAATACCATTGCTGGAAGAGTTTAAATTAAGTTAACTTTCCCAGCACTGCCGGGCTTGTAAGGGTTTATTATGTTGCCATATAAGCTGGCCTGCCGCAGACACTCGTTATGGGTTACTGCTCACAGGTAAGCCTTGTTTATGTCGACCTTGCATTGAGCAGAAACTGGCAGCAAATGACTGATCGGCGTCCGATTGGCGCTTGTGCACAGGCGAGATAAGCGCTCTTGCTACTGGCTTTTGACTGTCGGGAACTAGTTGCTGACATATCCTGAGAGTGGCACATGTTGTACTTATACGCCCAGTTGCCAAATGTATCCAGTTGGATGCAAGTCTCATAAGCCATCTTGCGACTTGCCAGCAACTGTATCCAGACAGTTGCGCCGAAGCTACCAGTTCCAGCTAGTCGCCATCAGTTCCAGCTAGTCGCCATCAGTTCCAGCTAGTCGCCATCAGTTCCAGCTAGTCGCCATCAGTTCCATCAAGTCTAAGTCAACATAAGTTACCAGTTCCAGCTAGTGGGCGTCAGTTCCATCGCGTCGTAGTCGACATAAGCTACCTGTTCCAGCTAGTGGCCATCAGTTCCATCAAGTCTTAGTCAACATAAGCTACCAAGTCCAGCTAGTGGGCGTCAGTTCCATTGCGTGGTAGTCGACATAAGCTAGGCTTTATGGGTATATGGAAACCATGCTTTGATGCTTATCACACATATCAAATTGACTTTTATCATTGTTATAGATGTTACTTTATATACTGTATTCATGATCTGTGATTGTTTCCATCTAACAATGAATAAGATGCCAATTATTAATTTATCGTAATAATTTTATTATGTATAAATGATCGGTAAAATATGAATATTGTGCAACATTATGTACTTGCTTGCCAAATTATAATTCAGCATTTAAATTAGTAATTTATTTTGATTACTTGAGGCGGACTCTTGGAATTGTGTCAGCCATATATATGATAGTGTGTTGACTTTACGAGGTTTGGATCAAATTTTGCAGAGGTAATTTCTGGTTAAGCACGGCACCTTATGTTGATTTAACAACCATCACACCTCTGTGGTATACCTGAGAAACTGCTGAAAACTAATTAATCTTTCTTAAGTTAATATTTAAAATTATTTCTTAAAATAAGGAATAAAAAAGTTTTATTTTGCCATTGTAAGATTTCCGAAATGTTAAAGTTGGATATGTGGTCAAACTCAAGGTTTACTTTTAAAAATGCAACCTGTGGAACGATAAATATACACAAAGTTATGTACATACCACAAATAATGCTCTAAAGTATAGCCTGTTTGTTTGTCGGTTTAACAGCCTCCTGAATGGCCTTATCTATTTTGTGAACCCCATACCTGAAATTAGGAAAAACAATGCATTCCAAACTTTCCGCCAGAATCTTGAAAATATGTGTAAACCTTCGGACATGTTACACTTGCAAATAAATGCATTCGGCTCATATTTGTAAAGCATTCGAAAATCAAGGGAACATTCTTCAGTAAACTATCAGAAAAAGGTTCGGAATGAGACTGGTTATTTGAAAGTTGAAAATGTATGCGTTTGCATCTGTCGGGACTAAGAGAATACAGCGTTCTTTAATCAGACATACACTATTTCAAGATATGATTTACAGTTTATGTTATTTATTTCACACCGATAGCACCAGACCTATCTTGGCGTTCGGGAGCACGTATCCAACTTTAAAACATTACTTAATAATCGATAAAAGTGTAGTTCCCTCAAACTAATGAGAACCGACAAGTATTAAAAATGGCCTGCTGAATACACATAGAATGTGTCATATGTGTAAAATGATTGATTTATTAACTTAAGATATAACTTTTTCTGGGTATTTGTTAGTTACAGAGTTTATTAAATTTTGTACAAATAAAATTGATAAAGTCTTCCTTAGTCTGGTGGGAAAATCCATCCTAAGAATCAAGATTTTTTATTATTTTTTTAATTCCGTTTTATTTCTGTATTTCATTCACAGACATTCTTTTTAATCATTTTTTGGCAAATTTTAGTCTGTAAATGTGTTTCAATTGCTTGATTTTCTGGTTGGTTTTGTTCGGTCGGTATTTGCTAACCTGATTAACTCTAACAGAGCTAATATGATACATACAAATCTAAATTTGAAATAGCATTTAGTTTAGACAGATAGTAGTGTTAAAATTAAGGTCTGTTATTAATGCTTTACTGCTGTAAAACTTCTAAAATTTCCACCCCCTCCCCCAAATTACTTTTTGATGTGTTTGATTTTTTGGGTAATTAATGAACTTTAAAAAAGTTAGAATTCAAAATTTTGGTAAGTGCCAGCAAAAAGTAAGTGGAAAAACTGAAAATTTTGGAAAGTGCTGAAGGTAACAATCAACATTTAAAAACTTTTTAGAAGTTCGAAATTTGGAAGTTTTACTGTAAGCGTTGTTTTAGGCAACACATTTCTGTTGCGTATTTGTTGTCAGTTACGTATTGTATGCTATGTTATGACTTTACTGCAAGAGTTGCCCAAATAAACTAAACCAAGGTCTCTTTGCTGGTGTTATTTCTTTGTGCAACCATGTCAGGCTTGTCAGTGAGGTCTCGTGCAACGCATGTAGGTCATTCGCTTGAGAAAAGTAATAAGCAATGTCGAGCCCTGGCAGTAGTTGGATGGGTGTCCCGGCTGGTGTCACAGAAGCCCTCGGGTCTTCAAGAACTTGAACTCCCTGCCTCACACAAAGACACTGACGTAATGATGTCACAATGACATTACAATGTCAATGGTGGGCAAGTGACTTTTCTCAGTCAAGCCAGCTGAAAAGTGGGTAAAACTTCTAAAACTTAGAAGGAAAAAAAATAATTACTTTTGAACATGTTTGAATTTTTGGAAATTAGTGATCTTTGAAAAAGTTAGAATTTGAAATTT
>JAUELE010233795.1:0-11866 GCA_031471655.1 Diodora aspera
GCATGAAGACTGGGGGTCTGCAGCGTGTCTCTGTTGTGGGGACGGTTGCTGTAACGTCGTTGACAAAAGGGTTCCACTTGGTACAATGACATCACAATATTGCAATTATCCCGTCCATTCACAATATATTGAAACAGCTGATTCTGAGACTTGGTAAATGAGAAGGCCGAGTTCATATTACATTTGAACTGTGGCACATGAAACAGGCAAGGAGAGTTTGACGCTGCGACGGAAATGTTCAGTTACGGCTGAAGGTGATGTTCATAGACCAAAGTAGTGAAGGAGACAGGTCACCCACTCGTGGAGATAATTCAAAGCAACAGGTCCCAAATACATTAGTGTGTACGACATCCATAGGGATACTGAAGACTTATTCTTTAAAATCCACTTACAGGAAGCCTAGAGAGAAAACATAGCATTGTTTCATTTCGTCAGCGCACTAGAATCCGAAAAAATCAGATCTAGGCGAATGTTTACGAACCTAAAACTCCTTAAAGCATTTGCAACAGTGTTTTAAAAAAAAAGAATAAGTTTGCCTTGAAAATGAAGTAAAACAAATATTGGACACGAAGTAAGTTTCTTGGTTGAAATCACACGTTTTCGGTCACTTTAAAACATGCACCGTAAGCTTCAAAGTTCACCTTGACATAGGTTACAGAAACATACAAAAAGCGGACATCACAGAAATGTTGTGGAAATCGTATTTATTTATGGTCAGTTGTTCGACCATGCATCATTAACCCCAGAGTTCACCGATATCCTCTGGTCACTGTTGTCACTGACCCCTGAACACCTCGCTCACCTGTCAACCTATAAAGGTAAATCAGTGTAGATCACATTGTCTGGTGTAAGGTGTATTTATTTTTCAGATTACTGTAATTTGAGCAGTTTCTCCCTGTGCCCGCAGGTCACAGCAGTGGAGGTCATGGTTCCCTGGCGGATGTCGAGAGGAGCTTCTGTGTTCTGTTGTGTTCTGTTTGAGTCGGGACTTAGCAGAGCTCAAGCTTTGACAAACAGATTTTAAATGTTGAGCTGATTATTGTAGCTCTGACACTGTGCATACACGGAATGAAGGAGTGCACGGGGAATTAGCTAAAGAACTCATGGTTTACAGAGCATTTATGGTGAGAGCGCAGATTTAGCATGACACGACCCGCGAAGAGATAGTTGAAATGAATTTGATGTCAGAATTATCCACGCTGTATGCTCGCAGAGACATTTATTATTACTCCATCCAGAAGTTTCTGAATTTACCAGCCAAGAGTTAACAAATACATACATGTAGCTGAATCGAGCTCCCGGGTACCCATCTACAACTGAAAAACAGTTTGTTTTGATGATTCAGTGCTGAGTTGTCCTTTTAGAAAACCTGCATATCTGTTCAATAGGAACCAAGTCTATAAGCAAGGGGTACATTTCTTACATCAGCTGCGAATAAATACTGAGACCGAATCTGAGACGAAGACAGTAACAGGTACCCATTTGCCTTTTACAAGCATGGGAGACGCATCGTGTCCAGAAGCCCGAGAGATGCACACATCACAATACCTATCATCACTTCTGCAGCTGTACCAACCCTGTCGAAATCTGCGTTCCCAGGAGTTCCCAGGAGTTCCCAGGAGTGTATTGGTCCAACCGGGACACAACACGTTGTATGGAAATCGCAGTTTTGCTAATGCTGTAGCGTCCTTGTGGAACTCACTTCCCAACGATATCAAATCATCACCCACTCAGATGTCCTTCCGCAGACAAATGAAGACATATCTGTTTGCATCGACATACTTTTGAGTCTATTTTCACTCTACAAGTTAAACATTTTATCATCTTTGTCAAGCGCCTGTGAGCAGCCTGGCTGTAACTCGCCTCTATATAGATACATGTATATTATTATTAAGTGTAAATATTTTTTATTTTATCCTAGCTACGTTACAGCTGGATGACCATAAACCTTGCCAAGCGTACCATCCACACAATGCAATAATAACATAGCTAAATAACCGTCAACAGAACAAAAAATCAGTCGATTCAACAGAATTACACAAATACCCTGATACAAACAAAGCTGAAAGGATTTGAATTGATACGGGGGCCGGTGAAAGTGTACTAGCAAATACCTCCTACTCGAGTGAAAACTGTTTGTTGATAATCTTGTCTCAGTTGACATGGCCTCCGTTGACACAGCAAGGAGTGACTATGAATGGTTTCAACACTTCTGAGAGAAAGGCGCAATAGGTACACGTCTTTGTTTGACATGAAGAAATCAGCTAATAAAATTGTGAAATATGAGGTAATATTAAATGTAAAGAATTATCATAGGTAAATATAGTTTCAGAGCGGATCACCAGGTACACGTGACAGGTGTTCAATTTAATAACGTTGTGAAACTAGAAAGTGAGAAAAACTTGTCGAGGAAAAAACTTTAATGGAACGCTTTCTCCAAATAAACTTTAAGATCACATCATTTGGTTAATACTACTCAAAATATATTAAGGATCAAATCTGATAGAAGCAGGAACTGATATAATCGATTGTCAGAGTTATCGATATGAACATATTTTTAGAAAGGATGTTTCAATGCAATATTGTTACTACTGACAATTAACCAGTTACCCTAAAAGTCAGATGTTAAGTTAATGCTCAAGTTTATTGAAGTTTAGGGAAGTTTGCATCATGTGAAATGCTCTTCAAAATCTTAAATTCATGATGTATCGGCACATACAGTATCTGTACATGTTGTTCATGATTGTAATTTAAACATGCGCACATTGGCGTGTCAACATGTTATCATGTGGATTTCTTGGTAGTAAAATTCTGTTTTCACAGTGTGTGACCCTTAACGTCTTTTGAGTCGTATATTTAACGACCACCTTCCAGCCTTAACCGCCGCTCCTGATGGAAGACGTGAGACTCTGACCTCTTAACTGTTATGGAAATTTCTGATGGATCACCATTCATGTTCTTGATATAGTGGCACTATTATTGTCTTTAAGCTGCCACATTTATCAAATAACACTAGAACTGTTACTCAAAGACTGCAATTTTAAGGTTCCTGAGAACACTATACCTTATTTTCTAAACGCAAGTATTTGAAATAATTATCAATTTGGTCTATTAATTAATGTAATGGTAGTTTGATATTAACCTTATCGCGGTTGAAGCTTGTATGTATAACCCCATGAAGTTGTAAAATATAGGGATAAAATGTGGAATGCATTCAGCATATGCATGCACTTATCATGATGGCGTTCTGTATCGGGTAGCTGGGTTGTATACTCTCCAGGGAGTTGTCAAATTGTTTTCATTGTTTATTGACCAGGATAGTAATGTGGGACACTTTCAGCATGCAGTTTTCATAATAGAGTTCTGTATCGGGTGACTGGGTTGTATACTCCCCAGGGAGTTATCAAATGGTCTGGATTGTTCAAGTTAATAATAAGGAGCACTTGCAGCATGATGTTCTCATGATAGCGTTCTGTATCTGGTGACTGGGTTGTATACTCCCCAGGGAGTTATCAAATGGTCTGGATTGTTCAAAGTAATAACAAGGAGCATTTGCAGCATGACGTTCTCATGATAGCGTTGTGTATCGGGTGACTGGGTTGTATACTCCCCAGGGAGTTGTCAAATTGTCTGGATTGTTCAAAGTAATAACAAGGAGCAATTGCAACATGACGTTCTCATGATAGCGTTGTGTATCGGGTGACTGGGTTGTATACTCCCCAGGGAGTTGTCAAATGGTCTGGATTGTTCAAGGTAAAAATAAGGAGCACTTGCAGCATGACGTTCTCATGACAGCTTTCTCTTTCCACTGGTTCTCATTCTCTGTCTTCCATCAACACGTTTACAAAATATCTTGACATTTGACAAGAAAAACACAAATTGGCAACGGCCTGACATCCTTTATATTTAAACAAAGCGTAGTGTTATACCCGGAACACGGGACAATGGTATACCTGGATGACGTTTTGTTATATCGAACAATACATTACGGTCCAGCGGGCTCCAATCTCGCCAGAAGACGTTTAATACTCATAAAAATACTATAAATTTGGTCTAAATTCACCAGGGTGCTATATGTGTAATGTCACCAGCATGACATTCATCAGATCAGATACTTGGTATTGTGAGCAGGGTTTGGTATGCGTAATAAAAACCACTTCTTATGGCGCTTGAACTACATTAGGGGGTTAATGGCGAACTGTGTAACCTTCTATGTTAATATATCACCCTCGTATTCATGTATTGTGTCTTGTTCACTAAGCATCAAGCAGGGCTCTGGGTAAAGAGGAAAACGCTATGTACAAATTGCGTATGCGTTGTCCGTAAGTTAGACCGAAAAATCGGTCTTTAGATTATGCTATATTATATTTTTGTGATTTTAATTTACAATCTAGAGTCAGAATCAACTGGCATACCAAACAACGATGCGCCACTGATCACTGAACAGCATATGTTGTTGTCACATGATGTATTTGACCCGCGACGTCATCGGGTCACAAAGTCATTTACATAGCCCGAGACTACGTTCAAGACGGATGCCGCTCGATGCAGTTTTCGGTAATTTTCAAATTTAAAGTCACAATATTGGAAATGCGCGCATTATAACGATTCAATAAGACATCGGTAGAACTAGACAATCATTCACGAAGTTTCGAATACCGCGTAAGTATGGAGACAACAAGCATTTGATCAGTAAATGAACCGTTCTGGCAGGTAACCCTCCGCGACCGTGGCTACGGTCGCCAGTAGCCAAGTTTGATATATCAGTTGATTCTGACTCTAGATTGTAAATTGATTCTGACTCTAGATTGTAAATTAAAAATCACAAACATAAATTATAGCACAATCTAGAGACAGATTTTTCGGTCTATCCGTAAGTGTGCTTCGGATGCGTTCTGCGTATGAGTCGATTCAAAATTGATTATTAGAAATACATTTTCAAGTAAGATAACGAATTGTACGATTTGTTAACTTTGATATACGTACAAGCAGAATTGTTCATACGTGCTTGGGTATTTACCAAGGTAACGTAAGAGAAAATGGACGTCACATCGAGATTTTCATTGCGTATCTAGTGTACGTCCAAATTAGCTCTCAGACACAATCAGTTTATATACGCATTCGTATTTATACGCATAGTGCAATGCTGTTGTAAGTGTTTACGTCCACAGTATCTCTATCAAAATCGAATTATACGTATACGAATGACGCATACGTGTACATGTACGTTCATGAACATATACGCAATCTGGTGTGTTGTCCGCTTCAGGGCCGTATGTGTGTATATAATAAATTATACGAGTAAAATACATACAAGTTAAATTTTTGAATTTACTTTTTTTTTTATAGGTACAACATGCACACGAGAGTATATAATATCGATAATCCTATATTTCAAGCTTAGTTGTCACTGAACTAATAACGACACATCTGTTTTTTCCGGTTTGTTAAATGAGTCAAAGAAATGTTAATAGCATACCCTGAAAAGAGAGTTTTTCATGTTTTGTATTTAAAATGAGGCCATTATTTTAACTGATGCTACTTTCCTGAAACGACCATGAGTACAAGGCCCCGAAAATGAAAAATTACAATGTATAAGTAAAAGCAGAGCAGGTTATTATTTTTGGAACTACATGTAGCTGCTTTCCCTGAGTAGTCCCAAGTAAAGATAACTATGGTAGAGTAACATGTTCAGTTCAGGATTTTGAGAAAAGTTTAAACCGGAAGAGCGCCCTAGAAGAGTAAACGTTTTCTTGTCCTCCCTTTCTATCTTCCTCAGCAAGTGTGCAACCTTCAAAGGGGCTGATATAGGAATTAATAGCATGTAAAAAATGCCTGCTATAGTGTTTTTTTCCATATATGCAGATCCAGAAGTCCTTGATAACCATTTATGTGGTTGACTGTGTATTGAATGTTTCGTGAATATTACTTCGAAATGTATGAGGCTATTTCATGTTGGGCGACAATACATTTCGTGACGCACTGTTTTGATCTGATGCAGATTAAAATCATAGCATAATATGCAGGTTTTACCGCATCAAATCACCCAGCTGTCACTGATAAATGTACAGCTTTACAAACTCATTGTGGGACACATTAATATATACGTGTTTCGTTTCAGCGGGAACTGATAAATGTAGAAATGGTTAAGTGCGTCTATGTAAGATGATGATGAAGATGATGATGATTATGATGATGATGATCTCGTATTCGACTTTCTTCGAGTGTTTGTCATCTTGGTATGATAATTACACAATTTACAGGTTTCACCGCATCAAGTTATCAGACTCCCTCTGTTTATAATCTGTGTCCGTAGGTTCGTGTTTATTTTAATATAAAACCGAGAAATGTTCAGTCGCATGAAATAGATGATCCGTAAGTTGTAACATGATCTGGAAAGTAGATTGTAATACATTTCAAATTCTAAGTACACTGACGTTACAAAAAACGATGCTAAGACTTTGAGGACGGTTGAATACAAATATATAGATGTTAGGTATGGAAGAGATATCCATTCAAGATTAGGACGTTTCATTAATGAAATAATGACAATAAAATTACATTCATTGAAATCCAAGCATCCTTTTGATCAACTATGATATAAAGACGAAAGGGAAAATAATTGAAATCATTTGATATCGTTTCCTTTGCACGTCAGAATAGTAGAGTAAGATATTCAATTTCTATGCCCTGACTCGGGGCCTTTGATCGTGAGAATTAAACTACATTCAATAACATCCGAACCCCTTTTTGGCGAATTATTATGCGAAGACATATTATGGGGATAAAAATAGTTGAAATATTTTTTTTATTGTTGCCTTTTGAAGTCAGCATATATAACAGTGTAAACTTTTGTCAAGACCCTGAGTCAAGGCACACAAAACTGAACATCTTACTCCACCTTAGCCAGCACTGCTTGGCCCTGCCTCAGGCACGGCTAGGGAAGGATATATGTAGTCCCAGGAATAATAACCTGCCCCCGATTTTACATATCTTTAAGAAAATCACAGCCTTAGGGTCTTGACAAAAGTCCAATACCAGTGGTCAGAGCCGAGATCGGTGCGATCTACATTGTATACTGAATTAAAATACAGATTTGACCGAAGGCAGAAAAAGATCTGAATTGATCTTCCTGATCATATATTTAGGTTATCTCTTACAAAACTAACTCCATTACTTCATATAAAAATAGGATATATTTATATATATATATATCTGTGTGCTTTATTTTCTTGTCCTGACAGGTCACGGTGACCTAAGATTATGACGTAACAATAAAATGTGAAACCTATTCAGTGGGGTCATTTGAAACTCACCTGTACAGGTAAAATATGCAGGTGATAATAAAGATTATGATCGTTTGATGACCGGGACACCTGCCGTAGGCTATAGATCTCTTGTATGACCGTAGAAAGCTGTTACCTGTAAATATACCTGTGAATATGTCTGTGAATACACCTGTGTCTCACCGTACATTATGTGCTTCAATGATTTCTGATAACCTACATACCTACTAAGGTATACACAATGTAAGCTGATTGTCCCACTGATGTATTGTACAGTTCACGTACAACACTTATTGGTTCTACAGTATGAGAAGAATTTCATTCATTGTTGGTTACCTGGCTGCAGTGTCGGGAATACATAGACTTTCATTCATTCGTTTATTCGTTCGTTTGCACTTATTTCTGACAAGCAACTGCTAAATCATTTCCTTTATTGTTACACTATTCACTCACTCGTTCATTTGCTACCTAAGTTGCAAAGTAGGAAAACATAACATTCAATTAATTTACTCGTTCATTCACTCATTCATTTGTTCGTTCATTCACACATTATTTCCGACAAGCAAATACTAAAGTATTCCATTCGTTCATATATGCATTCACTTATTTTTTCATTTGCTACCTAAAATGCAGAGTCGGAAGACATCAAATTCATTTCGTTCCTTCATTCACTTATTCATTCGTTCGTTCACTCACTCCGTGAGGCATCCGGGGAGCGACGTGGTGTCACTTAGATAGAATACGGCCTCAGTAACCCAATGCTTGTCGTATAAGGCGACTAAAATGTGGATCTTTTGCTGTCTTTCTTACTATCGATCCTAGGTTGTCCCTTTTCATGATGTGCCTCTTGCACATCACATTGCGCTATGGCTGAAATATTGCCCCCTGCAATGTAAATATCCATTTCACTCATTCGCTCACTCGTTCGTTCATTCACACATTACATGTAGAGGTTGATAATAATAATTAGCATGAGTATATATCTTGTGCTACCTACTTGCAGGGAAGCATATATATACATGTATATAGTTCCATTAATTCATTCGAGTAATAGTCCATTTGTTCACTCGTTCCCTTCTACCATTTTTCAGAACAGAAGAAATACAAACTTTAATTCAATCGTTTATTAATCATGACGTCCCTTTTTGGTTACCAAGTGCCGAGAACTGAATACATAATTTTCATTAGTTCATTCGTACAATCGTTCTTTCGTTTGTTTGTTTATTCGATCTGTCATTGGTCCCTTGCTAAATTGCTGCGAAATAGTGAGAAAAAGTTCCATTCATTGATTCGTTGTGTCCATGTAATAGCCTTTACACTCAGTAGATTGTGGATCAGCTTGGTATTGTTGTTACATAGTTTGATAACAGTACTAGTCGGGGTCAAAGCCAAGCGTAATGTTTGGGTCACTATACCTGTCTGCGAGTAACGTACTGAACGTCAAGGATGCTTGTGCTTCAGACTATTGTTTATGTATCCTTATGCCAGCATTATGTTTTCGCTTATATTTCGTTACGACTTCAAGATATTCGTGAGAGATATGCTTGCACTGTTGCGTGCTGGATGTATCAGATTTGCCACCACTGGAGTTGTAGTTTTGTCAGGTCTTACACCAGGGGGCGCATCCAGCACTGTGTGAAACAGGGGGAGATGGTACACCAGAAGGGGCTGAAAGTTCGCTTATTGCTGCTCAGTATAAACACGAAATCATCGTTTTGCCATCGTGTGACCCTCCCCCGCTTCCTCCATTGGACCCAGCATAACACGTTTGTTTCTCTTTCATTCAAGATACATAGGTCAAAAGTTGTAACAACAAGTGTCGCTTAAATTATGACAATGTATGAACTGAGTTATTTTCTCTATTATTGACGGTTGGATTTCGTCTTTCTAAGGTCAGGAACTCGAATCATTGACACATGCCAAATCCGCGTGGTACAATCCCTGTAGTGACGTATGTGTAAGGTCAGACTGATCCAATATACATCATTACGTGTCTGAAGATACAGATAATTGTCGCTACCATTTTTGACAACCATTGTTTTATATAAAAACACGCACTCAAAATTGTCACTCGTTGATCATCAAACATCATATTAAACTGGCGTGTTTATATCATATCTTATATCATATCATATTTCACCATATTGCATCATATCATATCGTATCGTATCATATATGTTATTATATTATATTATATTGTACAAAATTACAGTTAGCTGTCTTCAGGATGTAAATGGTTAATTTCCGGAAACTCGCTCAAACTCTATCTTACTGACTTGTATACAATCTCGGTTAGCTATCTTCTGGAAGTAAATGGTTAATTTCCGGAAACTCGCTCAAACACTATCTTACTGACTTGTACAAAATCACCGTTAGCTGTCTTCAGAATGTAACTGAACACTTTCTGGAAACTCACTCGACGTTTAACTCATAGATTCATATTACTTTCCGTGAAAATTACTGCGAAACTACTTTCCTTCAAACTCTCGTAAACTCTTGTAAGGCTTCTAGGTCTACCTCGCCCTTAGAGTGTAGAACAACTGACGATACCACAGATTTGTAAGACTTCTAGGTCTACATCGCCCTGAGAGTGTAGAACAACTGACCATACCACAGATTTGTCTGTTTTCTGTCTTCGACCCCTGGCAATAATCTTCACCCACTTATTAAGATTAAAAGTGCTTGATTAGCAATTCGTGGCCAGTCGCAAGTTCAACACTATTCGAAGTTCGCATCAGAACAGTACGTATGAGTCCAATAATTAACTCATGTTTCCAGATTATCATCACGTGTGTCGCCTCAACAACCTTGGGTTTATCCTCCTTCTGCTTGTCCCGATGACATTACTGATCCGGAGTTACCTGGCGGCATCCCTTTGATGTCTACCTGGGATTGTCAGGTGACTTCAGGCGTTGATTGATGTACATGATGTTCATCTGCATTCTGTGTTCTTTATGAACACGAACTACAAGTATATGTATTCACACCATGACTCTCTTTCACGGATGGAGTAATTTATCAGACGTACACCCGTGTTTCAGCACTTTTCATTACGACTTCAAGATATTCGTGAGAGATAGTCTTGCACTGTTGCGTGCTTGATGTATCATATTTACCACCACTGGAGTTTTGTCAGGTCTGACACCAGGGGGCGCATCCAGCACTGTGAGGAACAGGGGGAGTTGGTACACCCGATTAAGGGACAGAAAGTTCGCGTATTGCTGTTCAGTATAAAAATCATCATTTTACCATCGTTAAAAATAGAAACACAACAACATTTTCAAAACAAGTGTATTCTTTATTTAATAAATTATTTAATCTTATTGTAAGCTGCGGGTCTCGAAATATATGGATCGTTCATATATGTTTGTATTATATTCTATGTATAATTTATGTATGTAGTGCGTGTCAGAATTTACATCACAAGGTAACTCGCATTTTTCACCCAGCTTCATGTACATGATGATTATGGTCCTTACATGAAGCCCTTAGCCGAGGAAGCATAATCCTTAACAAAAAAAGGTTAAAGCTTAGATATACGCTAAGCCTAATCCAGTCTGTTGATTACTTAAACGAATTCCGTCTATGTCGCATGAATTAAATAGGCGAATATGATCATTCAGCCTAATTGGGTTCTGATCTGTATAATAATATTTTAAGTTGTGTTTCAGGTATAACACTCCAATATGAGCGTCTCACATCAGGTCTGAGCGGATCTGAGGGTCTCACATCAGGTCTGAGCGGATCTGAGGGATGGAAATGACTGATAGCGAGCAGGAATCAAACCCACGATCACGATTGCAGGGTGACGCCTTATTCACTGTGCTACAGATATCCCATTAAATGCACCTCATAATAAAGAAGATTAACATAAATAGGAAATCCGTGGCGTGAAACAGGTTGCAGTGGGCTATTTTCTAGCATCACAACGATACATTAATAACCAGCAGTTATTATAACCACCTTTGCCAAAATTAATGATTTGGCTATCACTGCCCCCTAACCTCTGCTTGGAAACCATGGTTCTACGTCCCTGAACCTTACCTGATCTAACCGAGTGACCAAATTGAAAGAGAAGTGGTCGTTGAACCATGCCTTTCATAATCCTTCCGTTCCATAATATGCAAGTGTATGTGTCTTCTGCATTTCACTCCATGATGTCCAAATTAGTGTACTTTTGTATTTTAATCCATAATTTTCAGATCAAGCAAATGTATCCAACATGACTTCTTTATTTCAATTGTATGTAGCTTCTGTATTTCGTTCCATAAAAGACAAATGTTTCGACTTTTGTGCTTCGCTTCATAATATCCAAATCAAACAAATGTATATGACTTCTGACTTCCGTTGCAAAATACCAAATGGCATGTAAATGTAGTGCTTTAAATCTCGTTCTATAATAGTCAATAGTACATGTACGTGACTTCTGGATCTCTAGGAAGTTGTTGGAGCCTTACTTTATTAATTTCCATTTTGTTTAACACAGATTGCAACGTCTTCTGAATTACTCGACCCTTGTAAGAAAGCCACGGTGTAGATATGTTACTGACCTTGACTTTGGATTACATGGTCAATGAATA